>CM077104.1:28319924-28407450 GCA_039619505.1 Cimex hemipterus | reverse complement strand
GATACATAAAATGAAAAGGAGACATACAATGTAATGATTTTATGTAATTGTAAAATGATTTGCATATGGTTATAAATATACAAATTATTTCATTTTTATATATACATCTTTAATAGTATAAAGTATCTTTATTGATAACAACACATTTTACAATTTATTTATTGTATTTAACAATTATACACAAACCGGTCATATAACCGTTAGGGGAGTTGCTATCTTTAATATTATAATAATAAAATAATAATATATTACACTTTTAATTACTTATATTACTTTCATTCAAAACATAAAACGGCCACTGAATTTACTGTCACAGATACGCAATCACATGTTATATTTAGAATTAAATATCTTTTCAGTGTTAGTTTATGCCTAGTAGTGAAGTAGTAAAGCTATCCTGGCTATTTTATGATTCGGCCTAAAGATAAATCATTGGTTTGAAGGATACAATAAATTGGAAGGCAAGTTCGTGATAAAAGCAAGAGAGACGATTAGTATAGAATACAATGAGGACGTTGTCATAAGAAAAGTTAAAATGAAATCAAACTTGGGGCGTCGGTGGCCGCAACGTTTCAGGCGTTGATACGGCGCTCATCACTGTAGGTGAAGGTCCCGGGTTCGAATCCAACGGCCCTGCAAATGGGCTGTTCTTCCAAAACACTGTCACCCAGAGAGTTGTTATGACCTCTACTGTTGCAAACCCTCGTAAAAAAATTAACTATTATTATATACAAAAGTTATATAAATAAGCTAACAAGAAAAGAAATACGTAATATTGTCGCTTCAGAACAGATCAAATGAGATAGATATCCAAAGCCAGATTTATGCTTATATAGCTAAATAAATATTTTTTCAGTGTCATTTCAAATATGTGTTCCTTCTGCAACACGAAGGAAGACGAAAATGTTCCTTTTCTTTATTGATAGTTCTTCAACTGCAGGGAAAAATAAAAGGTTGATATCTGGTAAAAGCCCACTTTCCCCAAAAGAAATTGTTGACAACGTAAATGGAAAGAATTGGAACATGCTAAGTGATTGAATTTAACTTTGCCTAAATTGTTAGGTGTTGCACATGTACTTGGGTTGTGTGTGTCTTCCATGAATTAGACTATAAGGTGATGAGGTAATACATATTTATTTATATACTGCGCTGAAGACGAAGTTTACGAAAAAGTTAACAACCTCATGGTAAAGGTAAGATGTATTCGTTGCTGTGGTGGCACATACATTTTTTATTGACGAGTTTAATATTAATAAGTGAGTTAAGCCAGCTGTGGCAATGGCCAACTGAAGAACTTGAAAGAAAAGAACTTGTAATTCTCCCTAGATAGGTCATATCAGGTAAATTCACATTAGACTTTTAATAGGCAACAACCTTCCAACTTGTCCTCGATGTACGAATGTTTGGAGTCAGAGCTGTATAGCACTCAGAAGACATATAGCTAACCTAAAATAGAATGTTTAGATGTTAGGGCGTGAAATGACCTTAGCCGTTAAAACGCCCTTAAAAATTAATAATAATAATAAGTAAGTTAGATGATAGATAAAAAATAAATTGTCTTTTCCGGAATAGGTTAGTTCTTGCCAGACTGCTTGCCAAGTCCTCAGTCGTCCAGGCATCCACTTCTAAACTTATAAGAATGTATAAAACCGTAAAAACCAGAAAAGTCACTGAAGATGGTCTTTATTAGCCCGAAACGAGTTTGATGTAATAAATGCCTATTGAGGTAAAGACAATTTATTTCCGCCCATCATCTTATCACGGAGTTCCTCAAATTCATAATGGGAACCAACGAAAAATTAATAAGTAAGTATGATGGTGGATAGGCAATAAATTGTTTTGTAAAAAAAATCAATAGGTTATTTTTTGACAACTCCCCAAGTTCGTAGTCGCCAAACATCCAGTTCTGAACTTATAAGACTGTAAGAAAACCGTAAAAGCCACTTTATGTAAACAAAAGTCACCGAAGATGGTCTGAATACCGAAACATCTGACGTAATAAATGATTATTGTGGGAAAGGCAATTTATTTCCTACCTATCATCTTATGAGATTCCACAAGGATGGTTAAAATCATTTTTAAAATTTATGTGACTTTTTTTCTAGCATATTACGATTAAAAATCATAACTAACGTAGATAAAATTAGGCAGCCTTCCTCTAAACGTCACTCAAACCATTCAAAAAATTATTTAGAGCATTTTGATGCTAGGGCTATTAAATTTCTTATAGCAATTGTTTGGAATGGATTGAAGTAGTTATAATTTTTTATGCATAGGAGTGAAGTAAACACAATGATAAGGATATTTCTATGTGCAATTGTGTCCACAAGCGCAGTTTAAAAGCAAATTGCAAAAATCAGTCTTGAAAGAGCTTTTTATTGTTCGCCGAGGGGTTGAGGCGGGGTGGTCGAGTGGGAGAAGGGGTTGCGCAGTCTGCCCCCTCCCCGGGCCTATCTCCCGGTCTCAAGACATTACTTAACTAACTCAGCGCCGACTGAACAGCACCAGTTCCTCAACCGTTACCGTCTCAGCACGACAAGAAGTGAGTATTAAGACTTTCTCAAAGAGCAAACAATAAGTTTACAACAACAACAACTAAACAAAAAAAAAAACAATAACTGCCACTGTCAACCTTAAGACAGAGGGTAATTAGACGTCGGAGGCGATCAAAGTGTGGTGTGCGCGAAAGTGATGAGGATTGGACTGTTCGAGGAGACGACAAGGAGAAAAAGTGCGCGAAAGTAGTTTTTTTTTTAATATTATACCTATCCTCGAGGGAAGGTGACCAGGCGAAAGAAAGCGAATCCACATGTAACGCCCTCGTACTCGCTGACCTCTGAAACCTGTATCATTTAATATTCAATGTTTACCCCTTTCCATGCGGTTTTCAATATCTTCACTCTCGTTTTATTATTATTTATTCAGATTTTTTATATTTACGAATTGACATTACGAATCCGTTACAGTTTTTATTCCAGACTGATGAACTTTAAAGTTGCACAAGCTTATAACTGTTATGCTGAGAAAGTGAATGAGCTTAGATATCGACATGATCACCGAATGCAAACCTTTCGCCAGATCGGTCTCGAATCTTTTTAAAACTCACATCGACGCACTTTTTTTTTCACAGTTCTCCCGTTCAAAAATAAACCAAAGTATAACGAACGATTTTTTGAAAAACAAATTAACACATCCTTTAATTTTAATTGGCTGTACTGAATTTTAATTTCCCGTGTATGGAATACATGCACGAATCAGATCTGAAGGTTGATACAAATAAACCGAAAAAAAGTCAATATTCCATAAGAATACAACACAAACAATTTTATTTCCAACGGAATAACGCATTTTCTTCTTATTTTGACCCACAAATCCAAATAAAATCTCGAAGAATCTTAATTATATTAAATTATTTAAAAAATTAACTGTGTTTGATACCGAATCTAAACAATTGACTGTGGAAAAAATTCGATTTGAAATTAACCTAATATTCTCATTTCGAATAGACAAATTCTCATATTAAAACGATGTTTTTATTGGTTTTTATTTTTTTAACACAAAAATGTAACAAGAGCAAGTTTAAAAGGAATTGTGCTTTTCTCCTCATTATAACCCGCAAATAAAAATAATACGTCAAAAAAAATTAATTACACTAAATTATTAAAAATTTACACTTTTTTATATCGAATAGAAACAATAGAATGTCTAGACCTGAAATTAACCTGATATTCTGGTTTCGAACAGAAAACTCCCTCTATGAAAAAATAATTGTCCTCTTTCTAAATGAAAAATGAAAGTTGGGAACAACAGAAGTCATACTAGCTCTAAGGGTGTAGGTGTTTGTGTTTAAAAAAGGGCCATTTGTAAGTATATCGTGTTCGAATTCACGGCCGCTCGTTTCGAACCCGAGACCTTTACCTCAAAGTGTCGAGTTACACGTAAGAGATTGCGGCCACCGACGCCTCATAATTGTTGTATTACTTTTTAACTTTTCGTCGCACAAAACAATTCTCCACAGATCACCTTTCGAAATTTATTCTTATTGAATTAGAAGTGCTTCAGGTTTTTTGAGTCAATGTTTTTCGCCTGTAGACCTGGAGTATTTCATTATAAATATATTTAAAGATCTTAGCTGTACTGTTTTGATATGTTGGACATTGGATGGCGTTTTCGATAGTTTTTTTTAATCCTAACTTGTAAAATAATGCAGAAAATAGCAGTCGGGTCAGCTTAATAAATTTAATTTTATATATCAACGTCTCGAAACAATTTTTAAGAAAATTCAAACAAAGACTTCTTCCTATTAAAAATAATAATTATTCAAACTAACATCCTACTGAAAATAAATCAAATTTAATTGAAATATTACTCCATCGTTCTCTTTAAAAATCTATACCATACAATTGGAGTGCTTCAACATAAAATTATCTTATACATACATTTTATGTGAACTTTATGGTCAATTCTATTTTTTCGTGTTATCTGGTGTAAATTTTAGCTATGTGATTCACCTGAAAATTAATAATTAAATATAAATTTTAATTGATTGCATATTTGATTTGAAAAGTATTTATTAATAAAATTAAAAAATTATGTTGTCACCTTTACAAAAAAATGTTTACATATCAACACTTAGTCTACTTAAAAATAGGTTATTAAAATTTATTTTTATTATTTTTCCTTTAGTTCATTGGGAATCGACGATTCAGCCAAAACGCGAAAATCTTTTTAAGAATCCTCGCGAAGTCAACGACCGTCACACCCGGGCTTTCCTACTCTTTTTTTTCATTTTTGTACTTTCCTTAAATAATTATAAGTATGATGGACAAGGCCCTTGGCCTAGTAACGCACAACGTCTAATGCCAAAGTAAAAGTGACAACACCCTCGTTGCATTTCTACTCTTACGATTGCGCACTGCGTTTTTCTTCTTTATATCAAAACGATTTTAACACACCCAAAAATAAAGGCTAAACTTGTTTCGAAGTATTTTGGACGAAACGTGCAGTTTTTAGAACGGTTACAGAACCCCCCCCCACAAATTATGAGTTATTAAACACAAACTCTCTTCAATTAGACTGGTAACAATTAATTAGCCTCTTTTCGATCTTACATCTTATATATAAAAGTTAGTATAAATTTTTCCAAATTGTCAAAAACTCTTTTTTAATTATACGACCTAGTCGATCATCTTTCGATAGATCCAACAAAGCCTGCTTGGCTCCGCCATTTTATTGTCAATACATGTTTTTATAAAAAATACCGTCTCGTTCACTTTATATTTCTTAAAATTTGTCAAAGTAATTGGTTTATAATTGAATCGAAAATGTTTACTATTTCTCTCATTTACACAAAACCCAATTTTCTCATAGTCTCTCTCTTAAATCAGTATGAATCAATTTAGTTTCTTATAGTTAAATTTTAAAGCTTTTTCGTTAGTATTTTCCAAAACAAAAGTATTTAATATTTAAACTTAAAAATAATACATTTTTTACCTGTAGTGATCCAAGATAATGGCAGTTAACAAACTAAATGGATTTTACTTATCGTTGAAAAAGGAAAAACTTCGCTTTTTAAAAAACAATTTATATAATAATGATAATATAAAAAATCAGTTATTGTTGTGGGCAGTCCATACCAAAAACCGATTATCGTGTGTTATTTTAGTTAAATAATTGTGTTAATTTAGAATGGAATAACTGTCGAAAATGAGGTGTGAAAATTCTAGGGAAAATTCCCATTATAATGTTATAACACTGTATTATACATAATTTAAAAACAATAGCAGAACCCTTTTACATAACAAGTTTATTATATTTTTCATGTTTTCATTTTTTTATCGAATAAGCTTATTTCGTAAACACTTAACTTGAAAATACCAATAAATACTAGAAAAGTAGGTGTTTGTTTGTGCAAGTCTTGGACACCCAATTGCCAATAGAAATGACGAAAGCCGTCACAAAATGCGAAAAGCCCTTGGCAAAAAGAGGTAATCGCAGCTATTGGATCTCTCATTACGTTGGACGCTAATTGTAAATCTCCCTTAAATACAAGGTTGTGCAAAGATAAAACGCCGTTGCACAAGTTCCTATTTCATATAAAAAGGGATACTAAAACGGATGGGTTTTTATTGTCAGGAAAAGGCTTTTCCATCTCGAAAGGCTTTCTATCGAGGGCGTGGAATTCGGATGGGCAGCGTTTCACGTTCACCTCGGATAAATCAAACCGGTATTTAACAATAAATAATTAATATTATACAGTATGAGTTGTTTTTTGTTTTGGACGTGTTAAGAATAACTTGAAAATTACGACAAATGGTTCTATCGATTGATGAAATGGATGTCTTTTCAAAATGGATGTTCTCAGGTTCTTTTCTTTTACATGATATCCACCTCTGCGGTCATCTTTATTTTAAATGTTTAGTTCAATCTGTTATCAACGTTTTAAATTATTTCATTCACTGTTGAAACTTATAAAAACATTTGTAATGATTTATAGAATAGATAAATCCAAGTAAGATGGTTTTTAACAAGTTTGTAATAAAATATAAGTTTAAAAAATGCCCCTTTGGTCTAAACCATGTGAAATTTTATTAGACTACTTTCAACGATTTTGTACTCAGGTGCTGACAAAGTCTTATAAATTAGTTGCGAGGAATTAAAATTGCAACCACCTATTATTTGAGGGTCAATAAGGAAGACTATTATGCCACGGGCTATTGCAATAATCGGTCAGTTTGTTCCGCACGTGTTTTTCGACAATGCATCATTCTTTTAGCATGAATGAAAGAACATTTCTCCAGACGTGAAGAGCGAGGAAGGCTGAAAAGCCTGATGAGAACTAGTTCCGATCCAGTTCCTGCTCCTTAGTGATTTCACACCCGTGCTTCCTGGTCCGGCTCCCCCCCCACCCCGAGGGGATAAATTCGATAGTTTCGCGATGTTCGGAATTGATAGAACTGCAGGTGTAAAACAGACAGACTGGAAACCGTTTATTCGCGGAGCAACACCACGTTTTTTAAAACTGTTTTTTTACTTTCACTGCTTTCTTCTCCGCGTGAAGTCCATGACCTTTCCTCTTCCGTCACTTCACAGGTATATCCTTTTTTGATCAATTTCAAAGATGTAACGTTGTATTTTTGAATTTGATAAAAAGATAACTTCATTCAATTTACCATGCAGGCCGGCTTGTCAGTTTCGACGACCATGACTCCCTGTCGGACACGCCTTGTTTCATTGACATCAATCGGATCTTATATTCAGAATTCTACATCCTGCCCTAAGGTCAAGATTTATGAAACCGCCGTGGAAAACTGTCCAAGCCATCAAAGTCCTAGGATCTAGTTTTAACAAAAAATGAAATTTTCAAGTTAGGTCTAAAACACATTTGGAAAACTGCTGTCCCAAGTATTGTTAATTTATGCATCCTTTGCCTGGCATTATCCAGATGTGAATAATGTTTCTATTATATAACACCCCTAACAATAAAATCAAATTTCCTTTTCAAAAGTATTATATAATAAAAACAAATTGATTCTGAATTATAAATGAATATTTGTTAAAGTTATGTTATAGTTGTTGTAAAGTTCGATGTTTTTCTTTTTCAGTCATGAGGGCAGTCTTCATATTGTTGGCGCTTTGTGGGAGTACGCTGTCGGCTCCCGTTTTGCCTGAAGAGGCCCCGGAGGAACAAACGGTCCAATTGACTCCTGAGTTGAAGTTTGACATGATCAGGGTAAGTCCTCAAGCCCTTCGCTCTCCTCTCGTTCGGACCAGTTTAGGGACGATGTTTTGCAATCCACCAGCCTAGATTCGCTCCCACCCTGGCCGCCCGGGGCGTTATTTTATTTTCGTATCGACCGCCGATTCCCTTTCTTCGCTATTATTTCCAACGCAAGGTCGGAGCAATTTTCACTTTACTTAGTTAAAAATCAATTGCTTCATTAAGCGCCGTTACAATTATCCATTTTTTTAAACCGATTGATTTGAAGGATTTATTTTCATTTTAATTTACACAGGACAAGATTGGGAAATGGGTCTTTATTGGTTGCAAGTCACCCGTAATCACATTTTGGATACCAATTTTCACTTCTTTTTTTTCCAGAAAGTACTACTAGACCCTTTTTCCTTTTCATTTTTTTCGCAATAGGCTTTTATATAATCTTTCATTCTGTGGCAATATGAAATGTAAATTTTTGTGGCCGGTCCGGACGGATAAGGACAAAGACCTCGGCACATTATGAGGAAAAATTACGGAATGTTTGATGATTTTGGTTTGACCCAAAAAAGATAATGTCAGACCGCATCTCACGATATCTGAATAATTATCAGTTAACGGTCACTAATCTCTACACATTCCTAATACTGACCCTCATTATGTTGCATTAACACTCATGAAACAAAATCATATTTCTCTTGATTTATAGGTTAAAGTCGGAAACGTTCGAAAATAAAAAAAAAATTACAATTTAATTCAGTAGTTTTACGAAAACCTCCGACCATTTTACCATTGTTTTATTAAGTTATAATTTTCGTACAATAGTTGAATGACAGTATTATCTGCGAGGTTTGTCAGCCTCGACATCCTCGATAATTAAATAATTTATCTCGACATCGTGAGTTCAATAGACATGCTGTTTCAAGGATGTCCTCCGTCACGCGTTAATTTCACCGAAAACATTGACACATGAAACGAGATTGCCTACTTCCAGGTTTAGCAAGATTCTCCTTAAGAAAATCAGATAAGCACACACTTGCTCGTGCGCTTTCGCATTTTTGTTCAGCCCAGTTAGAATACCACAACCAGAAGTTCCCACCATTATTTCTTAAAAATGTTCCCATTGCAATTAAACAAATACTTTACAATTAAAGAAAACACTAATTGATTTTTTTTACATTTATTTAGGCTCATATTAGAAAGCCATGTTTCCGAAAATGAAATTCAATATGATTTTTAGTGTGTGTGGTAATTAATCTTTGATGCGGACTGGTGTTTCTTTATCGTGCCAACGTTTCGATCTTTATTGCGATCATCTTCTTCTTATCTTGGTATAAATTCACTTTTTTCCACATCCTATATGTTTTTGTTAAATTTAAACAATGTTTGTAAATCCCAGGCCCTGAAGATGGTCTCAATAAAGATTGAAACGTTGGCACGATAAAGGAAATGTTTTTCTGAAACCTACATCACACCCGACCGCATCTCAAGATTTCTGCATAATGGTTATTAGTATCGACAAGGAAAAAAATTATAGATCAAGATTATCTATTTATTCTACAAAATATGACAAAAAACCGGCTACATTAAATACTAAATTAAGCCTACTTCTTAATTTTGTCTTAATATTTATTCATTCGATGATTTCAGTAATGCCACCTGTCATTTAAATGTTGATCGTGTTATAATTTAGTGAAAGTTTGATGTTTACCATGTGGCGTTTGTTTTTCCGCTAAAGCTCTACATCAATGACGAGTTTTTAAAATTATTTTCTGATTTCTAATAAAAAGGAGTAAACAATTGAGCAGTTCTTTTTAGCTTTATACGAAATAAAAGCTGGAAACTGGAATCTGTCTTAATTTAAAACCGAGCCATTGCATAAAAATAGGTCACAGTTATTGAGTCACTATGAGAAAGGAAATGCCTAAAAAAGTTTTACGAGGACTTGTTTCAATCAGATGTGACCTTTTTCTTATCACTTTGTTGTATTTTACAAATTTGAGTAGTTTAACTGTTTTACAAGAAGAATGGTAGTTTTGGTGTAAGTTTCGATAATAAAAGTGTATCGTAAGTGGTGAAATTGTAAAACAGCTTTTATAAAGGGACATGCCAAGACTCGAAATGTCGTTACACCGGACGAATAATAATACTCTTCCAAGCTGACAACGCAAATAGTTTAAACTTTTTTTTAAATAGTAATTAATAAAAATTTTCGTGTAGAAAATGAGCCCTTGAAAAAGAAATTGGTTGTTTTAAAGTAGATCAAGGTCGTTCTTAATTCGTCCACGAGATGCGACAGTTGAAAAAAAAATTTTTTTGAACAACCCCTGGGCACAAAACGCCCGCGTAATTTTTCTCTAATTTCTAAGAAAACGTCAAATTTATAATATTCAAAAGGCTGGCGGCATTCGATCGAGTCTGATGTAATGGTACATGTGACCTAGTGGCATACACGACTCCAGATCCACTTTCGCTGACGTGGAGCTTCTTGCGCAACCCAACAGACCCTTTCCGCCGTGGAAAACAAAAAAAAAATCTTTCCAATTAGCGGTTTGAAATGGAAAAATTTCGGGCTGGGAGTAGTTCGATCGGTTCCTCGGGTTATTTAATATGCCTGTTTAGCCAAGTTAAAAAAACTGTTCACGTTCGGTCCAATCATTGACAGAAAGGCAAAAATATCATCTGGATTCCTCTTGTATATTGACAAAAACAGAAAATGTAAAAGAAAGAAGCTTTTGTATTCAGCTCTGAAGTAAATGGGTGAGAGTGAATGGCAATTCTTACATAACGGTATAAAAGAAGTATAAAACCTTAAACAGAGTGTAGGTTTAAACCTCTCTTCTTTAAAATGTTTATTTTTCTTTTTTTGTCTTAAATTCAAATGTGATTATTGAAAAAATATATTGAAAGAAAAATCGATACACAAAAAAATTATTCCGCCTAACATAAACTTGTGAGATTTCTTGTTGACAATAACTTGTTTCGTATCATCCTGATCTGCTTTTCTGAGCTGTTTTGGTCAGACGCGTTTCGCCATTTCAACATCTTCAGTGGTGTGTCTGTTCAACCTTATGATGAAAGACGATGAAAGAATTTATTGTTAGATAATTTGTGGTCTGCTTATCGATAGTTAGATCATCTTGGGTGATCCCGGTCTGCTTATTCTCTCTCGTTTTAACATGTTCGGCATTTCGTCACAGTCAATCCAATAAACGCACCGCCAGAGATTGCGAAATGCCGAGGCGGACGCAGCGAAAATAGGCGGACCGGGATGTTAGTAATGGCCCAAACTGCAAAGCTCATAAACGCGCATCTATCAGGATCTCTTTCGGCCGAGAAGTCCGTTTTGCCGGTCGTTGCACTCCGTCTCTTTATGCAGTTTCCTGGAGAAAGGAAAAATTGGGAGCGGCCGGCCGGGATCTTGTGTAGGTCAGCCTACGCGTACCACCCAGCAATATTCGGCTGAGCGTTATTCATACGATTAAAAGAGGTCGATTTCATCACGTTTCTAACACATGCAGATGTGGTGTGTAATTGTCTTAATAATTAATACTTGATAACTTCAACCTCGGCTGAATCGATAAGTTCACTAATGATATCCAATATTGAGTATTGAATACCATAATTAAAAACTTACAAATCATTTTTTACATATAACAAGGTGAACAACAAGAAACATATCTAACAAGCGACTAATTTAAAAAAAAGCTGATGTTAACCATTTTTAAATTCTGAAAGCCGTTAAAAAATTATAAATCAAACTACAAAGATTTGGAGCCAAAAGCTTTTGCAATTAAAAACAATAAATAAAACAGGTTGTAATAAATACAACATTCTAGGCACATCCATAATGACCAATTTAGCCAAAATACTTTCCAATTCATATTTTTCCCAAGGGTAAAATGAAAATGTGCAAATCTTGGGTTCTTCCTACCAGGACCGAAAAGGAGGTGGGTTTCTTGATGTTAAGCAACTTAAACTGCTTTTGACTTGTTTCGCTTCCTAAATGTCCCTTTCACTTTTTATTACTAATCCTAATTCGATAAAGCCGATTCAATTAGAAATACGGCGATGCTCACCCAATGCGCAGACATATCATCTTTTTTTTAAATGCCGATAACAGCAGTTACCTGAAAGCTTAATTTAACACATATCATCAGTAATAAATATCACTATCCACACCCTAGACATCAATTTATCACATCCTCGTGATTTTACCATTTACCCTTTACCAATCGTGATTTATTTAAAGTAGAAATTTGAGTAGATGAAAAATGTGGGACGTGCAGTGTTGATTAAAAGATACAAATGACTATGGGAAGATGAACAAGAAATCTTATAATCGAACCTCTTTGGAAACCGTCGTACAAACTAGATTCTAGATTGCACAACTGAGCAGACGGTCACGTTATTGCCCAACCTTTTGGTTTTAAAATCTTTCAGATGTAAGATTTATGCGACCAGCAGGTTCAAGGTAGCAAGTTCAACAAACTTTGGCCTGTTCTTCAGGAAAAGGTTCGTCCTTAAGCATCTTTGGATCGTATTTTCCGAAACTCGGTTGGCCCGAGATTTCTACGATTTCTGTTAAATTTAAGGCGTCGCCTCATTTTTGTTGATTTATTCTCGTTATTCAAGGTATTCTATTAGCTAATAGAATAAAAATAGTTTGTTTGCCACGATCAAGCTTTACTTTCAATAAATTGAATACAAACAAATTTTCGCAATTTTTGCTATGAGAATATGTTTTAAATGTGTTTATCCAAAAGTGATATGGAAAAATATTATTGACTTAGTTTATTTTTCTTTATTTTGTGAATTTTAAAGCCCTTTTCAATGGTTTTTATTGGATTTCCCTAAAATTGAGTAGTTCAAGAGCTACGAGTAGATTAAAGAAGATACATTTTTAAAAATATCTGCAAAAGGGTTGAGAATAAGATAATGGATCATGTCAACTTGCTTGTTGCATTCTAGGTGGAGAAGCACCTGACGAACTTGGTCTTGCGAGTAGGGGATCACTCAGCATTTCATTTCCTTATACTTTAATCAAGGTTTAATTAAAAAATAATAACCAATAAGTGTGACCAAATTGAACACAAAATGATTGATTGGAAAGACCAATAGATTTTTGTTTTAATTTAGAAAAAATATTTTTATAATTATAGGTGTTCATTTATGATATAACAATCAAGTACTAATTTTCTTTTTTTTTAACAATCTGTAAATCTGTGTCTTTTTGTCCACTAGGATCTTCAGAATGAAGTCTTGAAAACCGCCACGCTGAAAGCCATCGCAGAGACCATAAAGCTTGAGCAAATTGCTGAAGACAAGTTGCTCGAAGCTGCAGTCGAGACCCTGGAAGAAGAACCTTCACCTGAAAGGACGGAAAAGTTGAAAGAGGTGAGTCGATAACTACCTAATTAAATTTATTCTTAAATCTCGACCCAACGGAACTCTTCTGCTTACTGTAACTTCATCTTCACCTTTTCAATTTTTATTAGAAACTAAAACTGCAATTTGTCCAGACGTGTCTTTGCGAACATTTTATTTAAAAAATATATATTTTTTTCTTACGGAGAGGAGATAACTGAAATATGAAGTCCATCAAAAATCTTCAGAGCTTGTACTTTGATTGACGTAATTGTAATTTCACTTAACGTTTATGTATTTTTACATTTTCTTTTGTTAAATATTAAATTAAAAATTTCGAATAAACAATTTCAATGTTTCTCTTCATAATCTATAAATATTAAATTATTAATCGAAGGTAAGGTTGAGTCAATATAAAAATAAATAAAATTTCCTACAGCTGAAAAAGCTCGTGACTTTTGTAATACAAAAGTAAGCCAAATCAACATTTAATGTTCATATTGTTGCGACATTGTCTCTCTCCCCTGTTGATTATAGTCTTCAAAATCTATCACTATTATGCTAATTGACTTAGGTTAACGATTCAGAATTAATATTGCCCTTTTGTGCTTCTGATGCAAGCGCATCTGTCATTTTCCGCCAACAATTACATTGTCTAATAAGTGGCCAATAACGCTCAAGGGGTGAAAGAGAAAATTTATGCCGGTAAGAAAATGTCCTTGGTATTTTTTGTTTCCATCGAAACTGGTTTTGGAATTTCAAAACAAATTGGGAAACGATCACCCACACAGACAAGCGACTGTTTCAACAGTGGTTATGCCCGATTGAATTGATTACTTTTCCTCGCATCCCGTCTACTTTCAATGATAATTAATTAATTGCTTATTTATAAAATAAAAGACTCTGATTATAAATTATATAAATTTTCTTTCACGTTTAACTCACGTATAATTGCGTATATATTTTCATTTCGGCAATATAATACTTTGTATTTCTACTTTATTTTAAATATTAAGTAAAATAAGTATTCACTAGTTTTCGAGGTCCGCTTGATCAATAGCTTTCAATTAATTTAGGGTATAACCCCTATGCCGCTGCTCTACCATTTGAACTCACGGTGAGGTCACGATGGCTCAAATGGTAGAGGAGCGGCGTCTAGCCGAAGATCGTGGGTTCGAATCTCGCTCGTGACACTGGCTTTTTATCTCAACAAAAAACCTTAATTAATTGAACTACAATAACAATATTTGTTGGCAAAAATAAATTACAGTTATACAAAAAGAAATGTTTTGCTTTACATCAAGCGAATGGCTTCTGTCGAGTTCCTAAAGTTGAATGAATGGAAATAATGTGTATAAAAAAATAAATCTAAACAAAACAAAATATAGTTACAATGATTTATAATTTTTATGTAACGTTTGTTTGAAAGGAAAAAAACAACGTCATGAGCGGGACTCGAACCCACAACTGGCAGGTGGGGTCCCGCTCGTGACCCTAATTTTATACAAAGATATTATATTTAAACAAAATTATTTGAAATCCAATGAAGGTTTCTGAATTGTTTTTCTATTAGATAAATTCTATAATTTAAAGCATCTTTTACAAACAAATCCCAATCCACCCCATTTAACTTTTTTTTTTAATTTAACCATGATCTAGTTTCTTTTGTTTCAAATGTCTGTATCTAAAATCCGATAGAATAGATCATAAGCTCAAGAAGTATCTTCATTATATCTTGTTTTACCAAGGGCAAATTACGTCCAGCCTTAAAAAAATTAAGTACATAGTTCAAACGTACTTTAAACAATAAATAAAATATATAATATAAAATCTTAAATACTATTTCCCAGCTCCGACTTTATCGACTCCTTTGTAATTAATTATGTAGGACGATTGCTTCCGTTAGTGTTTTGCAATATGTGTTATTTAAGTGTGTACAAAAACAAGGTTTATACACCTGTTTCAAGATAGAGAGCATAATTTGTAGTATTATTTGCCAAATCTTAGCGGTCTCTATTTTCTTTTAAATACATATAATGGACAAGGATAACTAGGTTGAAATGCTTCATATTAGTCATTTTGAATGAAGCAACATCAGAATTACGTTCTTAATTTGGTCCCTTCTCTCAAAAATGCCTTTCACTTTTACAGCAAAGTAATGTTTGATTTTTTTTTTCAAATTAACGATGCACGAATAAATTGCCGATACATGTCGATTTCGAACTCGGTTCGAGTCAAAATGAAAAGCGCCTATTTTTAATTTGAACTCGGTTCAGTGGCGAACTGAGTTTAAACCATGTTCGTCCAACAGGCGTTCATTGTGCCGACGATTGGGTCGTCATGAGGCGATAATAAGAATCGAAGAACCGTAAATAATGGTATAATTACTCTTCTTAACATAAAAAATTAACATGCAGTTAATGATTTATGTGCCCATCAACTGTGTAATTCTTAAATATATGTTTTATACGCGAGGGTTATAAAACTGAAGTTATCTAGGCCGAATTTTGAACAAAAATCAACTTAAAGTGTTTTAAGTAAACTAGAAAAATAAATAATTGTATTTGTAAACAAAATAAAATCGAGAGATAAAAAAGAAAAAATAGAAAAGAAAGTCCCGGCTAAATTGCACAAGTTCACGATTCGCGCGTGGCCGGTTCGATCTTTCCGCCGTTTGACCACGTATATAGTCCAGGATTTACGAGGTTTTACCAACTCCCTGTTGCAGATTCAAAGCATCTCATTTCAAAACACCTATCCGTAAACCAACGCCGTGTCGAGATCTTCGACTTGACGAAGAGAAAGTCAGGCGGACGAAGTTAGCGAATCGACGCCCTGTTACTGCGACCTGTTTATTTTTTATAAAATATTACTATTCATTCGTTTTAACCACCGATTTGAAATGGTTCCAGGTTGAAAAACTGCTCAAAAGGGACAAAAGGGCTGTACAACTCCTCAACGGAATACTCGGAGGAAGCAGTGGAGGTGGCGGTGGAGTAAGTACCATTGAAAACTTTTAACAAAATTTATTTGTAAGATTACACGTATCTATATCGCATAACAACTTTTGAGCGTCAATTGTAAAATATTCTGCATTTAACAAGCGTGTGAGGACCGTTTTTCATTGACCACGGAACGACGCTTCTGGGCAACCTTGCGGTAGATTTTCGTGAATATCACTTTCACTCTCTTGAATATAAACACTTTCTTCATTAAGCCGCTTTTACTTTCAAAAAATATAATACTTTATAAGTTTTTTTCTTCTTCGAACATCTGATTGCACTAAGAGTTCTGCTTCCGTCTGAAAACCAACTGGATGATTATCTTAAACACAATTATATCAGCGAACAGTGTCATGATTAAAAGATCAAAATTGAAATTAGCACTGAAAATAATTGTTGTTTCCCAAAGAACAAAAAATTGACGATTTTTTAAATTTATTAACAAAATTATCGCCTTTGACTAATGTATAAGGGACTTCTTCGAAATTTCTTTTTTAAATTGCTATTGTGTAATATATCATCGGGTCGTCCGGGAAATAATGCAGGTTTTCAAGTTATTTTTCATTTACCCTTCTATATCATAAATAGATGGTTTCATGGATTATTCTTTTGTACGAATATCAACACTTTTTAAAAACTTCCTAACAAAAATGTTCGTTTACCTCAGAAGCATTTCGATCACAGTCTTTTCTAAAATGTCTACACGTGATTTTCGCGTCATTTCGTTTTACGAGTTCAAACAAAGTCAGAACTTGTCCAAACGACCAGAAAAATTAATAATGTCTGGGACGATGGCAAATGGTGAGTGAGAGCACAGTTTAGAGATGGTTTACAAAATTTCGAGGGATGGACTAACCTTGATGACAAAGAAGATCTGGGAAGGATTTATCCCCCATTGATGATGTTCTGCTGATGGTCGAAGAAAAACCCGGACATCCGAGAATTTTCAGGAAAATCATTCACTTAGCAGTTCGATGTCACAAGTTGAGTTTCTCATGTATGAAACGACCGACAAAAAAATTTTTTATGAAGTTTGTGTAACACTTATTTGCCGAAACGAACCTTTTTGGGATTGAATTGTTACTTGTGATGAAAAGTGATTCGACAACAGCAGTTCTAGACTGGTCGTCAAAGGAGAAGCAAAGCCATGCTTTCCAAAGCTCCCAACTCTAAAAAAGGTGATGTTGACTCTTTGGTGGGCTTTATTTAGTCTGATGTTGTACAACTTCTTGAACTTTGGCACAATCAATGCCTAAACTTATTCATCTAAAATTGATGCTATGCACCATAAATTGGCATTAATGGAGCTATCTTTGGTCAATCAGAAAAATTCAATTCTGTAACATGACAATTCTCAACCCCAACACTCACATGTGCAACATGAAAACAGTTAGATCTTGGTTTTGAAGTGCCTCCTTGCCCTCTCTATTCTCAACACCTCTCTCCTTTATCTAAACACTTTACAATATAACAAAATTATTGATCAAGTATTGTTAGAAAATGTGATTACAGAATTTTTTGATAAAGACTTAAAATTCTACTTAGAGTGTTTAGAGATGTTGTCATCAAGTTGGGAGTAGTATTTTAATTAATAAAAAAATGTTAAAAATTATTTATTTAATTGTTTTTGTTTTATGACCATAAACCTCCATTATTTTCCTGGCAACCTTTATAATAGCGTTCATAAGCTCTTTTGACTTTTCAGGAAGCAAGCGCTTCAGCTGGATCTGATTTAGGCTCATTACTCAATCTTGTAGGTCCCATCCTTGGTAGCAGCAGCGGTGGTGGTGGAGGCGTAAGTTGAATCAAAAATCAGTATAAAATCCAACTTAATATTTTAAAACTGCACAAGAGAGTATAGTAAGAGTTTTCAATTTGCAACAAAAAAAAATTATTAGTTAGTCCACAATTGCACCTTATTGAATTAAAAAAACAAGAATTTACAAAATTAATTTTAAAAAACGTAGTTAATACATTGTAATCATTACAACGTATAACCCAGGTCACTGTTAGTTTTGTGACACGTATTAGTAGAGATGTACAATGTAAAAGTATAACTTTAAACATCGTAAATCACTTGCTGGAGAGGTTGCACAGTAAGTTTTGACCAGCACATTGGCGCAGGGAGGTACTGGAGGTGATGCTGGCTCAGGATCGGGGTCGATTCTCAATCTGGCAGTTCCGCTCTTGTCATCGTCATCCGTGAGTAATCAATGATACATTTCTACATGAATTATCACTTTTCCCACATCTTTCTCATGTGGAAATGTTCACCGCAAAAGTTTTCGCTTCAAATTTAAATTTTTGTAGAAATGTACAAAGAAACTAACAGGAATGTGAAATGCATGAATTTAACAACAAGTACTCATTTGCCATAATGCTCCACGTTTTACACAGATTAACAAAATCAATTGTCTTATTTTTTAAATTAAAATCAAACATCCATGTGACCCAGGAGGCAGGAGGTGGAGGTTCTGACTCTGGGTCAATTCTAAATCTCATTGGACCAGTATTAGGAAGTAGCAGTGGAGTGAGTAATATGACAATATAAAGATATTATTGGCAATGAAGTACATTTTTGTATTGTTGGTTTATGCTTTTGCTTTATATTTTGCTTTTGCTTTTCAAATGAATCTCTCAAGGGTGGGGGTGGAGAAGATGGCGAAGGAGGAGGAGGATCAGACATATCTTCTCTCCTAGGTTTAATTGGGCCGGTTTTAGGATCAAGCAGCGTAAGTTTAATTTTATCCAAAGTGCAAAGGTAG
The DNA here is from genome assembly GCA_039619505.1 of Cimex hemipterus. Taxonomy (NCBI): domain Eukaryota; kingdom Metazoa; phylum Arthropoda; class Insecta; order Hemiptera; family Cimicidae; genus Cimex; species Cimex hemipterus. The sequence continues at coordinate 28,388,602 of CM077104.1, read as the reverse complement.
AAATTGGATTTCCACAATAATAATTAGTAATATGAAAAATATAATAGGGAGGTGGTGAAAGTGATGATGAAGGAGGGGGAGGTGCTGGTTCCGACATTTCTTCTTTATTGAGTTTAGTCGGACCTGTAATCAGTTCGAGCAGTGGTGTAAGTGAAAAAAAGGGAAAACACAAGTCGAAACAGTTTGTATGTAAAACTTCAATTTTAAAATAACAGGGGGGAGGAGGAGAAGAGGGTGAAGAAGGCGAAGGTGGAGGAGGCGGAAGCTCAGATTTATCATCAATATTAGGCTTAATCGGGCCTTTAGTCAGTTCAAGCAGTGTAAGTTGTCAAAAATAAACGGTTTTTCGAATCACAAAATCAACAGATAAATTCAAATTGTCATTGGACTTATTTATTAAACTATGATCAGGAAATAAAAAATAAAAAATACTATTTACAATTATAACAGGGAGGTGGGGGAGGGGATGATGAAGGAGGGAGCGGAGGTAGTTCTGATCTTTCATCCATTCTTGGCCTTATCGGCCCCCTTAGTGGATCCAGTAGTGTAAGTATCGCCTTAACTGCTCAAGCTACGCAAAATCTTGTGAAAGACAAGTCCATCTTTTTACTTTTTTTTAACGAAAAAGCTTAAATGTAGGGTGGTGGCGGCGGTGAAGAGGGTGCAGGAGGGAGCTCAGATCTATCTTCTATTTTGGGCCTTATTACCCCTCTCTCGGGGTCCAGTAGTGTGAGTAGCTTTTCTGTTAGAAATCACTTTTTCTGTATTCTTTGATTACAAAGATATTCTGCACTGTCAATTGCTAAGGTATTTCATATTAGAGTATACATTAGATTATAATTTAATATAAAGCTTTGTTTCAAATGTAGATAATGCTATGATAGGTAGAATAGAAAATTTGCTTCTCTTTCCTACTGTAAATAAAATCTTAGGGCGGAGGTGGAGATGGCGAGGGTGAAGATGGTAATGGAGCTGGTGGTTCTTCAGATCTCTCTTCACTTCTCAGCTTAGTTGGCCCACTACTTGGGTCTAGCAGTGTGAGTGTCATGTAAATATTATACTAAACAAAGAATTGCACTCCTGCTAAATATTTTAGAATGTAGGTTCACATTGAGAAATTAGAATTTAAGAAAAAAATCGTAACAGTTCAAAGCACATATTTTTTTCAAAATGTGGAAGTGATGGGATAAATTGTCTTGTACCAGAACTTAACAACTAAAAAAATAATTGTTGGGAATTTAAGATGACAATCCTCCTTTTTATTTTGGTTGTTACATCAAGAAAATAAAACTCAACTAAACAAAAAATAATGTACATTAAATTTTCATTTTGTGAAAAAAGCATGTTTTACAAAACAGAATTAGAAATGAATTCAGTCCATGAAATTTATCTCTTTTTTTTTATATATTAACCCTAATCTAAGAAAATTCTCAATTGTGCAAGAAAAAACTTATCTTACTTCTTTCACCTTTTGAAAAGGCACCTGCCCATAAAAAATGTAAAAAGTTTAGAATTAGATCACAGGCTTTAAAGTAGGATCACGTTCTTCGTAATATCTTAAAGGCTTTTAGGGTGGAGGAGGAGGTGCTGGCGCCGAAGGCGGAGCATCTGCTAGTGCAGGCTCAGATTCTGGATCAATTCTTAATCTAATTGGCCCTCTCCTCGGAAGTGTGAGTATTCTGCTTAGGACACATTATGTACAAACAATAAAACATGTATATATGCGCAAACCGCTTTTTTTATACAAACGCGTACTTGTACGGTTTTGGGAAGACACGAATTGAGTTTAATTTTTAAATTTTGCATGATTAGAGTTCAGGAGGTGGTGCTGGAGATTCCGAAGCCGGAGGAAGCAGCAATCTCGGAAGCATTCTCAGCTTGAGCACTTCAAGCAAAGGTGGTCATGAAGGAGAAGGAGGTGTCGCTGTGGTTGCTGGTGTAGACCCACATATGAGTCTTCTTGTAAGTAAAAACTCAATTTTCAATTTAACAAATGAATTTGGATCTATATTCTAAACATTCAATGATGTACATACATGATGTATCTATGTATATTAATGTATTTACCAATTTTATTACATAATTCATACATTTCTTTAAAAATTAAAACACATAAAGAAATGAAAAAAAAGTAAATCTAAAATTTGTATAGGATGTAAATTATAAAATGTACTATAACTTTTTTAAAATTATTTTTAAACATCAAAGTAAACAGAATTGAGGCAAATTGCATTAGACTAAATTAGAGGTATATTAATTTTAACTCTTCGTGCTTAGGACGTAAAAGTAAATTCGTGTAGTGAGTGTAAAGACATGAAGCAAAAAGCATAAAAGGTAAGATATCGATTTAAGAAATTAAACGGAAAAATTAACTCAATCATGGAGCACATAATTGGATGTCCTATCACATAATATAACTGTATGATTTTACTAACATGTTTGCTGTATATAGATTTTGTCATGACATTTCCTTTTCGCAGAGTTCACTCAAGGGTCCCAAATTTGCACTGGTTGGTGATAAAATCCAACTTCTAATGAGGGTGAGTCGCACTGTGATTGGCTATTAATTTAATCTATGTTATTAAACGTTCTCCCGATCACTAATATAATTAGCACGAATAACTTATGTCAGACTTACACGACACTTCAACAATTGACGTTTTATGTCGAATGTACCTGCACATTGAATGACTCTTCTGACATACGACTGTTGTTATGACCATTTCTACTTTGTACCTTAAGAAATCTAACTCAAATTGTTTAATACTAAATTTGTAATATTTACCATATATTACAAACTGCATGTTTTGATTTAAAAAAAAAACAAAACTAAACATTGCGAATAGTGGGTGTAATTGTTTTATTTGTATATTCATAATAGTTGCTGATCCTCATTCTTCGTTTGTAGGTTAAATTTGGAATTTTGAATAAGATCTTGACAACCCTCACAAACAAAATAGCAGCAGCATCATTGCCACCCGCTGAAGTCCACAGTCTACAAGGCCTGCATTATCCTCATTGATAGAAGGATAATAGTTACAAAAATTTCGGCGTGGGTTTTTGAAAATAATATTTGTTTTGTTTTGTCACATAAAAATGCTCAATTGTCATGATCGTCTTTTAATTTATACGTGTACTTAATTCACTGCCATCACAGGGAATATAAGTAACATTAATTTAAGTTTATTAAATTAAATTGTTTTGTGATTGCAAGCTTATTTATTATTTAAGATAAGAAACATTTTGTAAATCAAACCTGACCAGCCATGACAAAATATATTTTTTATTGTTTTTTCTTTTTGTAGATTTAATATTGTAAATAGGATTTATAACAATTGATTCTCTGAAACATAGATATTTTCTGTACATATTCATCGACTATTTTCATGTAAATTCATTTGAAACATTAAACTGTATTGTGGTAATGTGAAAAAAAATCATTGTAAATTTTATTAGAAAAATATATTTTAATTTTGTACTACTTTAAATGTTTTGTTTTTTTAATAATTCCATTTTCCACACATATTTTGTTAAATTTAAAACTATCTACCAAAAGACAGTTAAAAAGCAAGTGGAGCCAATAGAAATCAGTATTCTTGAGTAGTTCCTCATCTTAATACGAGTTATTTTCTGAATTATTGTATTAAATGTTCAACTTTCAGTTTTATTTTGCCACTATTTAACTTTGTAGCTTGTAAAATGATTTATTAAATCAATGAGATTTATCCTAAAATAAAAACTCAACTTAGTTGATTCCAACTCCAGTTTGGATAAAAATATATGGATAATTGAATATTACAATTCCAAAGTTGCTAAAAAGAGATCTTTATTTTGTGAATAGACCATACTGGCATTAACTGAAAACGGCAATGACATAAGTTCCAGTATAAACTTTCCAGCATATCAAATAAATGAAAATCTAACAGAGCATACAAAATTACAGACAATCTTCAAAGATTTCGATTTTTTTTAAATTAAAATGAATTATTTTATTACTACTGTTATTTTAGCCAAACCTCATTTGATTCTTTTATATCATTAAATGAACCACTATTTTATCCACTTATTTGCACAATTTAACAATTAAAAAAACAAGTGTGCATACCTTGTCATTATTCATTTTAATTGCAGTCAATTTTGATAAATCAGTTGGCAAAGGAACTTATGTTCAGTTAATAAAAAGTCATTTATTACCGTTTAATTTTTTTTTTTTTTCATAAAATAAAAATCTTGTTTTTTTACAGGTTATTTGGAAACAGCAAATGATACGAAAAATTTCATCGTTCTCTTTAAAATAGAAGCCTTTACAAATTTACAGTACAATATGAATGATCTCCATTGATCAATATTTTAAAATTGAGTTAATTAAAACTTAATTTATGAAATTAAATTATTAATTTTATCATTAGATATTTTGTATGTTGCCTGTGCCCCACTGTGGACTTTTATTCTTCATCTAAACAAATTACTGCTGGATTATTTTAATTTACCACCTACAAGGACAGAATTACGCTCCTGAATTCTTCCCCAAGCCAAAATTGTGTTATTGCTATTCTTCTTATTTCTGAGAAATAGAAAACTTGAACTGGGCAATTTGATCTTGAATCGGAATCTGTGTAAATCCTGAGCTGATGTCAAGTTCATTCACAAAGTAAATTAAATAGAACTAGTTTGCCCAAATGGTAAAGCGGTAGAAAACGAATATGTACAGTCACAATATAAGTAACTTAAGAGTGTAAGTATAAGGCCATGAGGTTGTAACAAGGATGGATCTCTTACGACTTGCAAAAAAATTAAATTAAATTAAAAAAATAAAATTTAAAAATATCAATAACAATTAAGGATTTGTGCTCTTACGTCACTAAGAGTTATCACAGACCTCTTATAATTTCATGGGTTTTATAAACTGAAATGGCCAAAAATTACAATCACATCCAATTACAACATGCAAAATCATAAAAGATCCAAGTGATGTTTGTTTTTTTAAATCAAAAACTGCTAAGCCTATGTAAACAAATATTTTCTTCTTAGAATTTCAAACATGTACAATATCAACATGGAAGCATAACAACACTTTTTATTGCATGCATAAAAGTATGCCAATAATAAATTGGATCCATAATTTTATTACTATAATTTACTGTAGTGTAGCAAAAGTTTTGAAGCTAGTCAGTTAAATTATAATTTTTATATTTTACCTATTATAAAAATCCCTTAGAGTAATATTAAAGTTTTAGAAATATTAATACTTACAAATAATCAGTGCATACATGATATATATAAGAATCATTTACAGTGACTTATAAACTATAACTCAATTTTAAAGAATCAATTTATTTTACTCCAACGGAATAATCACTTTTTCTTGAATTTTGGACACAGTTCAAATAGACCAACTTCGGGTTTTTTTTTGGTTTTTTTAAATAGACAATCCATTAATAATTTAAAATAAAAATAGCACATTAAAATTGTATTACTTTTACAAAACTATCAATTAAGTACAATCTAAAGATGAGATGAGATCATTTATATTATTATAATAGTTTGTTGTAAAAACAAACAAAAAACCGAAGCAACTTTTCATTAGATCAGACAAAAGTAACAAATTCTTCCTAAAAGCATCAGATTTCGAATAACACAAATTTGACAGTACAATTAGTTTTTTTCAACAATTTTATCAAGTCAATTACATTATTTCCATTCCTTTTATAAACAACCCTTTTCATTAAAATTGAAAATACATTTACATTAAGAAAAAATAAAATATATTTATTATAAATTCCAATGCAGATATCCACAAATTATATATAAAATGATATGATGTGCATTTCAAGTATTAATGATTTCAGCCGCTGTATTATAATTTACACTCATGCTTTATTTTTCAAAAAAATAAATAACTGAAATACACATATTTGCCACGTCGTACAAAATGTGGGATTTTTTAATCACTTTATTAACAAAACTTGGAAATTACTCCTTCTGTTAATGTAAATAAATTGAATGACAGATTTCACAAAAATACATAAAAAATTACAAATTTGTTTATTTAACACTTTGGTATGTGACTATCAAACTTATTGTTCTGTGTGAAAAGCAGCGAGTGAGAAATAATTTCCCAATTGGACTCAATAATAGACTAAATATTAAGTTAATAAAAAATTTAGGACCACTGAAACCTAACAGAAAAAATAAAAAATACAATTATAATTTACATACATATCTACTGTACAATTAATAACATCAATAAATCATTACAATATTTACAGACTTTCAAAAATATACATAGAACGTTATTATATTTTTGAAAAGCCTCAAAGGAAAAAAATTTAATTGACATTTGCTTTCGTATCTGAAACACTACTTACTCTACAAACATGGAAACCAGACTAGAATCTCTTACGATAATTAGACAGTTTTCTACAAAATACTTGGTTTTATTTGTAGCGGATATCACTGGCAAACAGATTTGGTATAGCATTCACTTTTTAATAGTGTTTATAAAATGTTAGAATAGTAAAAAAATGAAATTATACAATAAAAAACTCAAAATTACAGATTTAAATATTATATACATCTTTCTTTATAAAGCATTTGATACATATATAAGCATTACTAACTGTCAGTTCCAAAATAATTTTTGAGTCTTATTTATGTTGTAAATTATGATATGAGTGACGAGTGCCTTGCAGAAATGTTTTTTAAAAACATAAATTCTGTAGTTAGAAAGAAGGAAGCAATCATTTTAGCGCCCCCTTCTCAGCACAAAACGCTGCCAATGTCCGACTCAGAAACAGGTGCGTTTGGAAAAGGTTTGACGACAGAACGGCCAGAGACCTTGATACATCAAGCAAAGCATTGCTAATGTTCTTAATGAGATCGCAGCAGTTGTTTCTGAGTAATAGCAATGGCCATAGTTATTCCTATTAATTTGTACTTAACTAAACGAACTGGTAGTCATGGTGTTTTCCACCAACCAGCGGTCGGTGTTCAGGTAAATTGGTAGTAGCCATTGGCACATGATAGGTAACAAGCCAATCTGTGGTATCTGGCCTACACAGACCAGCGCAGCTTATTTGGAAGAAATCTACTATGTTTTGACATCTACCTCTGTCGAATGGGCTCCTTCCCGCAGAAATAAAATGACCATACCTACCTGCGTTCATCCTTTCATTTGTAGTCATTCCTAATATAGATATCTGGGAGGGGAAAAAAGAAAAGTTAAATGTCTTTAGCTTGGTAAAAGAACGGTTAATGAGCTTTACCTGATAAGTCTGACACGCTAAAAGCACTGTCACCCAAATTGTATGGACTGCAGCATTTATTGCAACAAAAAACACCCAGCTGTCACACTGTGCAATAACCCACAAATCTGAAGGCATAACAAAATGACTTAAGTTTTCTAGGTAATCATAAACCAATGGGAAAATTATTTATAGGCTTAAATAGATAAAACCAGCAAAAAAAAATCAGAAGTTACTATTTTAACACTCACACCACTATCTACCATCCAATGTATTCTTTTTCTTCACATTCTTTTTTCAGGTCTTTCCTGAATGTAAAGTAATTTTTTGAACAAAAATGCAATTATTATAGCGCACGTAAATAAAAAGATGATTGGACCTAGTTTGGCCCACCAATCACAGTCCAGATCATAAGTTTTTTTCCAGTACAAATTTTTTGTTGTTGTTTTCAAGTAAGGTTCAGAGAAAAAAGATCACCATTGTTCCTTTTAAAACAACAGTTTTTTATAAAACATAGTTTATTTTGCCTACATCGGAACACTTTATCTCCATTAAGCGTTAATACAAAAAAATTTCAAAGTATCAATAACAATAATACTCAATTGTGGTGGGACAAAAGGATAGTAAACTCTAAATAAACAAGACTAAGCCAGTTCTGTTTCTGTTTTCATTGTGACATTTATCTGTACAATGGGAAGAGCAAAACCTTTAACATCAGTTGAAGAAAAAAAATCAGTGAATCAGGGATTTAGCATTTCTAATATTTCAAATAGGATAGGAATAGAAAAGTGATTTTTGAACTTTTTTGAAAACTTTGAAATCTCCAGAAAGCTATGGTACAAAGGAATCTTCTGGAAGGCTGACTGCCTTAACATGACAAAAGCTTCCAACTCTACCGTAAAAGCCTGTCAAACTGCTGTAGAACTGGTATAGAGACAAATTTGAAAAATGTTACAACAGTCATTCCAGCAGCTCCTCGCATCAATAGGATATCATCCGTACGTACAGTACATAAAAGACAGAAGTTTGCCCGCGATCATGTCCAATCCAAAAGAAAGAACTGTTCACCGATGAAAAAAAATCCAATCTTCATAGCTCTGATGGTCAGGCCTGTTATCACAATTTACATAAAGAAGAAAAAGTGTTTTCTAAGAGGCAAATAGGACATCCAGTGTTATGATATGAGGTTGGATTGGTTTATTTCTGACTGAAAAAAAATAGTAAAATCAATTTAAAACAATTTTAGCACGATAATGTGCCAACCACTCAATAAAAGTTTTAAAAAATTTTTTATGAAAAGAAAATTTTCCAATTTCAGATTAGAAAGTTCCCCAGATTTTATTATATATTGAAAATGTCTAGGGACCAAGACCTTGCAAAGTGTTTGCAGTGGAAGCTGACAGTTTAAAGACCTCAATGAATAGAAAATAAATTTTCTCAAGAATTGTTTTGCAGCCATTTTGATTCACTTCCCAATCGTATGATTGCTGCATTATAAAAAGGTGGTGCATATACAGGATATTAAATTAACTTTTTGATCAAGAATTTAATTAACTGTACTATCTTTTTGCCCCAACCTAAATTGATTATTATTGTTTTTGATTCATTGGAATTATTTTCTATGTACATCTAATGGATATAATACAAAATAAGCTATGAATAAAAAATATCTACAGTTAAAACAATTTTAACAGGGAAAAATTTGGGTGAACTATTTGTACAGGACCATACATTAGTTTAAGTCACTTTACTAACTTTTCGCACCCTGATCCCTTACCCTTCTTCTATTGTCCTGATTTTTACATTCCCCCAAGCTTTCACATTTCAGTTGTATTCAGTTTCTCTGTGAAAGAGAGGAAAATGGTTGCTCTCTTTTTATGTGCACAGTTGATATTTTGGAAGATTCATAGATAGGAAGAAGAACAAAACATTTTTCTGACCATCGATTTGTCTTTGCTCTGGCAACGACAATGAATATTTTACCAGATGTGATAAATTCATTTCTGGAATGCATTCAGGGCAACCAAACTACAGGAATGTATAAGTGTGGTAGGAGATGTGTATAATTAGGTAATAATGTAAAATAAAAGAATGATATGTAATAAAATTCCATCGAACTTACACTTGAATTTTTTTTTATAAAATGTAAAATTATATGATGTAAAAACAATTTCAACACACACATGAAACATTTTATGTATAAGTTGCCTATGTACATACTAAATAAAAAACATTATAAAACAACAAAAGACACATCGTTGTAGTTGAAAAAAAAATTTCAGTCTATATAGATCCTCCACAGATGCCCTTGTACTTTTTTACTGATAGTAGAGAGTGTGTTAACACAGTAATTAAGTTCTGATTCTCACTTTGCTAGGAACAAGGATGGCCAGATTGATGGTTCACAGATTTGGATCAAACTTTTTTTTTGTGATTCTATGCTCGAAAATATTGTGTCCACCACTTTTCGTAAATAGGCTCTGGTTTCGTCCAAACAATTGTAAAGTTGAAATTTCCGCCCCCCCCCCCCACCACCATTCTACTTGCTCACATCACTCACACCAACAATGTGAATGATCATTTTACAGAATTTTTTATACAGATCTCAATAAAAATATAAGCTATAAAGTAAATATAGTTTACCAATAACCAAAAATTTCTAAAAAACCAAATATTCTTCAAATAAACTACTTTTAGCTTGGTGAAACTAATATGAAATTTTGTTTTACCACCTCTAGAGACCCATAAATATCAATTTTTGTGTTTCTGTTTTTCTAAATGTATTGATTTTTGACCATTATAATTTTTCCCATTTTTGATAAATTGTTATCCGAATATCTCACTAAAACAGCTAAAAGGATTTTAACATCATATATACCATTTCAAAGAAGATGAAAGTAACTTTTTAATGTTTATAAAATATTCTACAAGAAAATACACAAAATTAAAAATTATTTCTCATAAATTAAGCTTGTTTTTTAAAATGGAATTAATAGTGCATAACTGTTGTATTTACCCAACCACGGCTGCAATACACCACCCAGCATATGGTGTTTCAAGTCTACGATACGCAGGACAATGTAACTCCCTGGGCGTGTGATTTTAATCTTTGAAGATTATAAATTGCTGATTATAAATAATTTTTTAAACAAATTATTAACCATGAAAATTGGTCAACTAGCTTCTGACAAAAATGATTTTAGAGTTCGCACTAGAAATGTCAACCATAGCAGAAAGGTCGATTAAATTATCAGGCAAAAATAATTTATACCAATTTCCGCAAAAATTATTATATAAGAGTTTTATTACACCATACATCAACTCCAAGTTTGGACCATTTTCTGACTGCTTAAAGAATGTGTTTGTTAAAATATGCACACAAAAAAATTACTAAGCTGTTAATTTGTCCTTTTAAATTATGCCAAAAATGAGAACTTCCTGTATCATATCCACAGAACATTTTTGTTTGTTAACATACAAACAAAAATGTTCTGTGGATATGATAAAATATATATATTTTTTTTTATCTCACAGTTTGAGTTAATAGAAAGTCGAAATAAAAATATTAAAAAACGGAAAATTTTAACTTTCAATTTTTTTTAAATCAAGGCCTATTTCACAAAAAGTCGCCGGTATTGGTCTCCCTCAGATACGGCGGGGCGACAGATGGGTTTAAAAAAAAAACAGTGGTGGATACATATCCATTATTTTGGTGTAGAGTCACACAAAAATGTTTGGTCCAAATCCATGATCCACCAACTTGGTCTTCCCCTCATAAGCTTTCATTTTAACTTCATTTATTAATAATAAAAATTGAAATTAAACTGTTCAAAGTTCATCTTAAAATAAAACAATAAATATTGGTTAATAACGTAAATACTTACTTTGAAAAAAATTATCGTTAGTTCCTGGGCACATGGCATTCCAAAACATTGAACAACCGTACAACATGAACAAACACATTGTTACTAGCATAACTAAATATCCTATGAAGTATCTATGATTCCTTGCACCTTAAAAATTAATCATAAAAGTTAATCCTCCTTGTTTCATTGTGGTCTCCTGTCTGCTTCTTAAACTGAACCAAACAAACCTATGCAATTGTTTATCCAAGGACAGTGGTGGTCAAACTTAGCCACACAAACATTGCAAATTGAGCAGTGCTTTGACCTAATCGGCTTCCTGACAAGACAAGAACTACAAAAGTATTGCGTATCAAATCCGCCTCTTTCCGCTAACTCAATTATTGTCTGAAAAAACTTAAAAATTAAATCATATGAATCATAACTAGCCGTTTCTTATTAAAGAATAATTATAGCTGCTTACCCTAAACTTCTGGTCTTGTGATGTCGCCACCACACCAGGATCCCCTCGCCACGATTTGTAAAAGAAATGCCATAGCAAAGCAGACATAAACATGAATATTAATGATGTCAACAATGACATTGTTGGGCTAAGCCACAGTATCCACGTCAAATAAAACCAAAACTGAAAATATAATTATAATTTTTGTTTTAATAAAATTGTTTAATTACCCTTATATCCCTGGTGTGTGAAACTTACCTTTGTAGCTAAATAAACCGACAAGGGCAGTATATTTATAAGCTTCTCGACAAAAACAAATTTTGTTGTAAAATGAAGAGCTAATACTGCACAAATCAATACTGCAATTTTAGCTTGGTAAGGAATGCTACTTTGCAATGTCATTCCGACTAGGTAAAACATGAGGAATGGTGTAGACACCATACTGTAATATTTTATCCTCTAAAATAAAATAAAAAAGAGGTTATTCATTCACATTTACATCTCTATTGCTGAAAAATACCTTGTCATTTTTTATTTTTTGACATATAGTGTTTCTTTGGCTTACAACAGAATGCTCTGCCACCTTGTCTAACACTTTCTTACCCACCCAAGCACATGCATCAGATGTTGATAACAAGTTGTACGCACTAATTCCCTGAAATATCAATAATTTTTACTCTTGTCTTACAATCCAGTTACAAAATAAATAAAAGACCTGTGCATTTTGAATATCTAAACTAGCTCCATTCATAATAAGTGAGGACACCGCAAGGTGATTTCGGGAACTGATTGCCCAATGCAGTGCAGTGTTACCTTGAACTGCATCTTGCATAGTTGTGCTGGCACCGAATGTAAGAAGTAGTCGTGTAGGATCCAAACTGCAATAGCAATTTCAACATATCAATTAATAAATATTTATGACTAATTGGTAATGTTACCTTGTAACTTTCTGGCAGCTCCACATTAATGGTGTCATGCCGTTCTTGTCCTGCAGGTTTGGATTGGTCCCTTTAGCAATTAGATAAGCGACGATTGATGTGTGCCCACACTGTGCAGCAACGTGAATACAAGCGCAACCTTCAGCATCCCAGATTGAAGGGTCTGCGCCATACTGGATTAAAAGTGTTACGCTACCTAAATGTCCTTGCCTAATACAAATAAGGCATTGTTAGTTGCTTTTTTAAACATGTTTTAATTTTTATTAATGCACCTTGTAGCCCAATGGAGAGGTGTAGCTTTTAACTCACCACCGATTGCATCTACAATAGCCCCTTTACTGACATAGTATCTAATTATATCCTGACGATTGTTAATTGCCGCCCAGTGCAGAACAGTTACAGTCTCCCGGTCAGGTTGGTTAACATTATAACCACCTTCAATTAATTCTTTGCACCTCTCTAACAGTCCATACTAGAAATTAATACAAAAATAAAAATTGCCTTCTTTTGTTCTTGCAACAAAGCAAAACCATCCATGTCTGAGAAATCATATTAAAACTTTTGAAGCAAGAATTTTTTTTAAAATTTCTATGAACAATTCAATAATTTTTTAATTGATTTTCTTTATTCTGAACAAAATTTATACAATTTTTTACCTGAGTGGCTTTAACAATATCAAAATCGCTTCCATCTTCTTGCGTCTGAACAGTTTGAGCTTGCTCTTGAAACATTTGCGATGGGGCTGGCTTCCTTGGCCCATGGCTGTGCCCAAAAGGATGTGTCTTACAATGGCCCTCCTTCAAAATTTTTAATAATTACAATAATTTTACTAACTGATCAATAATTTAATAAGTTCAATACCAGTTTAGTCAGGAAAAATTAAAACAATTAACACATAAACATATTTTGGTCGACTGCCCCACTTTACAACCCTTTAGACAAAGGCTCAACCTTTCGAGAGATTTACAGGAGTTACTGGGTCCCCAGTGTTTCTTTCGAAGAGCGCTTTTCAGTTTTCTCAAATTTATTGGAATTTACAATGAAATTTAGACCTTTTCTATTTTATAACTGCAATTTAAATTTTGTTTTTTAGAAAAATAAATACATTACATTTAAGTGTTAACCTATAGTGCAAATAATATCCAATTGCAAAACATTGTCTTTCGTAAATCTGTCCAAATTTACTATTCTTTGGAAGTCCGATTGCAAAGCAATTATTTAATAGATAACCATCACCACTGTTGTTGGAATTAGTTCGCCAACATCAATTGTACTAAGTAATTATAAACTTTAATTCAAATATTTACATTCAAGTTTAAGATCTTAGTTGAGATGAAAAAGCAAGTGTCATGAGTGGGATTCGAACCCACGATCTTTGGCTTAATACACCCATGCTCTAACCAATTGAGTAATATGAGTTCGATTAAAAAAATAATTAATCAATATGATCAATTATGGGTCATAAGTGGTTTAAATTCAAGGTAGGTACACACCTAATCAGTTTCTTCCAATAGAAATATTTTAAATGTTTATAACTTAAAAAAAAACAAGAGGATGCATATATGAGAATAAATTAATATCATCTAATAAGAAACCCTAGTCAATTGTTAACAGTTACAATTGTTATAGTCTCCATAATCAGGGATTTAAAATAGATTTTTACAACCATGAAAAGCTAGAACAGTCAACAAACTCTACCTAATAATACAATGACCAAAAAGTCATATTTTACAGCTTAATTCCAGACAATCACGAAAAACAGACTCAGAACTGAAGGTCACTAGAAGCTGGCATATATCTCAGTGATCATGATACTGAAGACGTGCAAACCAAAATGTTTGGAAATTGCCGAAATGGATTCATCCAGAAGAAGAAATTTGACAACTTAAAAATTATTTTGCATTATTATTCACAATTATTAGCCACAATTTAAGCTTAAACTGAAAGAAAAATCTATTTCCCTTATTTTTTTGACAGTAATTTGAGAGAAAAATGAGAGGTTAGGCAAGCTAATAAAGAAATAAAAAATATGAGAGACAGTGACTACCAAACAAATATTTGTAACACACCTAATGCATACTATGTACTTTCCCCTGGGGCATAATAATCGCAATGATTTAGATTTTTTTAAATAATAACATAAATTTGAGAGCTATGAATATTATAAATGTGTGGAAGGGTTTTTTGATCAAGTTGATCTAAGAAATACAAATTGATATAAAGTCAGCATCAGAAAGATTTATATCTTCTTTTTCAGGGCTACAGGAACAATTGGTATGTTTAACATTCATATTGAAAACCAGATTTTGTTGGTTAAAACCTTTTTTTTAAATTATAAAATTGAAATTATGCAAGTTTTACGGTAAAAATTTAATAATTGAAAGAAAAAATAGTTCTCTTAGCCAGGATGCAACTACAATGTTATTAATTGCATGAGCAACTACATTGTTAATAAATTACACAATTAAACGTTCTGTTGTTATTAAAATTGTTAAAATCTGTAACATTTGTTTGTTTTTTTAAAGATGTAATGTTTGTAACAATCGTAAGATTTACACAGACATTAGTACATATTCTCAATTAATAAACTAAATTTTAAGCTTATACCAAAAGGAAAAAAACAGTATGAAGACCACTTCATTTTCTCTTTGTATTCCTCTTAAAAATTTACATTTGTCTTAATGTTTCTATGTGTCATTTTTTTGTAATAGTACTGATAAGCTGATAATGATATAATAATAGAGGGATAATGTGTTATATTTCTGTGCTCTCAGTAAGTTGAATAAAGGATTTAAACTTGATTATGAAGAATTGATTTTGAAGATGATGCACTTGTTTGTACCAGTAGACAACTGAACTGGTGTACTCAGATGTGGATGGATTTTGTGTACCTTTTTTTTTAAGTATTAAAGATTTGAAAAAATGAAAGCAGATGTTATGCTCACATAGTTAAGAGCAACTGCCAAAGAGAGAGCATTCTTCTTAGATTTACAAAATGTCTTTTGTACTATACTATAATTATAACGATTGTAAGATTTTTTAATTTTAAAAATTTATGTAAGTTGAAAAATAAAAAATCAGAAAAATATTTCTCTACTATGAAAACATTGTAAGTGGGTTGATGGTAAATTACTTTATTACAATATTAAATTTAATGTTAATTTATGTGCTTTGGGAGATTCGAACCCAGAACCGTTAGCAGTAGCATGGCAAATACTACTTGGATGTCATAACCACTCAACCAGTGGCGTTCCCTAATTATATAATTATGATTGTTAACAATTTTAGTGTCAAAAACCTTAGAATTTTTTAAAATTGAAAATAATGTAAATTGAAAGAAAAAGTTACCTAGTATGAAGACATTAGTTGAACAACTAGATTATTATTTATAAGACAACTTTAATTAAAAGTTAAATTTAATGTTAATCTTGAGGGGGTCAAATCGTTCAACAATACCCTTTTCATATTATTATCAATTAAAAAGACGTGCTTTGCCAGGATTCGAACCCAAATACGTTAGCATTAGCATGGCAAATAATAGTCGGACACCCTAACCACTTAGCCACCACAGTCCCTAATTAAATAATTATAACAATAGTTAAAATTTTTGTTGGTTAAAATCCAAGTATTTTTTAATAAAAATTTATAAAAATTATATATGTTGAAAAAAAGAAAATAGTTCCCTAGAATGAAGTACTTTCAAGTGAGATGTTTTTGAACAACTATATGGTTATAAATTACACTATTAAATTTAATTAATGTCAATGTCAAGGGTCAAACCATTCAACAATACATTTTTTTACACTATTATCAATTAAAAAAATGTACTTTGCTAGGATTTGAACTCAGAAACATTAGCATGGCAAACAATAGTCAGACCCTAATCACCCATCCACCACAGTCAATGAAATGATTATAATGATTGTTAAAATTTTTGTTGCTTAAAACCTACTTTTTATCAAACATATAAAAAAATTATATAAGTTGAAAAAAAACGTTCCTTAGTGTAACTACTACTGTGTTTTTAGGTATGTTGTTAATGCAATTGTTAGTAATTACAATATCAAATTTAATCCATTTATGTTTAGTGGTATAATAGACTCAAGCAAGATTCAAACCCATGACACTGCTATTGCTATGCTCGTGACACTAGCTTTTTCATCTCAACCAAGACCTTACATAAAAATAATAATTGATTAAAATTAAATTTAATGTATGTCAAATGGTCAAACCATACTACAATGCACTTTTCATACTATTATCAATTAAAAAGCTATGTGCTTTGCACCGATTCGAATCCAGAAACGTGAGCGTAAGCATGGCAAATAATAATCATACATCATAACCACTCAGCCATATAATTACATAAATATGATCGTTAAAAATTATTGGTGGTTAAAACCCTAGTATTTTATATGTATTTCTTATTTATTTTACTGTTTATATATGTGATAGCTTAAATGTAAAATAATTTTATTCTGATCAATGATGTAAAACTTTACATTTATCACGTTAGATTTATTATATTTAATCTGTAACAAAGTTAATTTATATTTTTTTTTGTAATGTAGAAAAAAATAAAAGAGCTACTTTTAATTATCCATACATCAAACCTCATATAAATAAAATAATCTTATTCCCACATTCTTACAATTTCTTTTTTTAATCTTTTTTTAAATTTTTTATTGATATTGTTTGCTAGAATTGTTTTCAGACCACCCTATACTGTCATAAAATTTATGGGAAAATATCCAAGATTAAGTAGAATTTATAGCATGTAATAAAGTAGTTTCATTCAAGTTGGGATGTTGATAAATTACATGATTAACGCAATTTTTGTGTTTGTTTTTTTCATTGAAAATATTAGTAGAAAAAGTTATTAATAAACATGTTCAATTGTTTTAAATAGTTTTAAAACATGAAAGCGTGAAAGTGGTTCAACTATCAAATACATAGTTGACGTTTATCTTGAAAATTATCACGAAAACTTACATATTCGCCGAGGTTAACAGGGTTACAAGCTGTGCAATATTCCGGCGGAATCATCGTGCTTCAGGTCTTGGCTTCGGATGCTGATCCAGCATTAAAGCTTCTGGGCTAAGGGAGAGCTAAAGGGCATCGAGGAGTTGCATGAATAAGGAATCGAGCCGACCCTCAACTTGGCTGTTTCCAACTTCGATCTTTACCTTCCCCAAAGTCGGTTCAGCTGTCATCTCAGCCTCCCAAGCCTCATACTGCATAAACGTCATTGAGGGCGTTTTCTGTTACGTCTCAAAGGGAAACAAACTGAAATACGTTAGAAATATACTAAACAGCTATTTTATTAGCACAAAAGCTCAATTTTACATGGTTCCAGTTTTCAAAACTGGTTATCCCACATCTACAATAAAGTACTGACAACTTGCCACCTTGTCTAGAATTTCTATAGGAAAAATCACAGTATACAATTCCTTTTAACTTTGTTGATTAGATACGCCTAAAATTCGTTTGTTTAATCGACATTGGAAAATGCTGGAGAACATAGAATGCAAAGCCTTCTGCTCCTTGCCCTGAGTACTGCTGTGCTCTATTTTTTATAACTCACAGGCCAGCACTCCATAGGCTTGCCAGCAGCTCCTTAGTGTAGGATCTTGGTTGCAGCTTTTCCTCTCCTAGTAGCAAGTATCAGCACCTACAAAGATCTTCAAAAACATAAAATGTGTTCTGTGGTCTTTTACTCTTCCAGGCAGTATCTGCATAGTGTTTCTTTTGCCTGTACTCCTTTTAGGTGCATTTGCTTTTTTAAGTGGCAATGCTCTTTCAGGAGTCCAACCAGAATCCTGATTCGGTTGCGGTTGTCTTCCAGTAATTCCATTGTAAGTTTTGCGGATGACCCTTTAATGAATCTCTTTACATGCCTCATGCCTGGGATGTTAGTCCACGAAACTTTGGACTCATTAGGGATCCATTTTAAGATATATTCTCTTTTGTGGCAACATGCTAGTCCACAGTAGAGTTCGGGACTTTTTTCATTGCTTCTATGCCTTTCATTGACTCTACTATCCTCCCCGAATGTCCAGGGATGCATTCCAGGGTGAAGTCAAAGGTGTTGCTGACTTCCGCCAGGGACTCCATGCACAATTTCAACTACTCTTTGCTTTCACCTCCATGAGACTATGGCCTTTTCGTTGCCTGATTGTCAGAGACGATGGCTATTTTCCGAGAATGTATTCTTAGCCTTATTTCCCTGGTGTATTGTTCAATTGCTATGATTTCAGACTGGAAAACTTTAGCAGAGTCAATTAAGTCTTTGGATTTATCCAGGCCCTTGTCAATTTTGAAATTGTCAATGTACCAATAGAAGTTTGCCTTTTGCAGTGTTCCTTTGGCTCATTCTTCCCATTCTTCTATCAGTACCTTGTACTTTTTAGTAAGGTTGAGTTTCAGAGTAGTGGCAAAAACTGGCATGCCTAATATGACATCTGCCTCCCTCAATTTCCACTGTTTATTTACATGGCCTACCCTTGAAAATGGTTGTCCATTAATGAGTCACGCTACTGCTCTGGCTTCTCCTGGGATTAAAATATGAAGTGGTAGGAGGTTTAACAACACCTCCAAGGCAACAGTTGGTGTTATGCTGATGGCTCCAGTGAGAGCTGAGACAAGTTTATTTTAGGGTGCCTAATTGCCTAATTGCTTCGACCTGCAGAGTCTTGATCCACCACACCATGCCATATTACCATGCCAATGCCAGCATTGGTCTTAAGATGCTGGTGCAGGGGCCATAGGGTCATTTTGGGATTTAAGCCCCAGTTTTTGGTGCAGAGCCTTCGACATCTCCCCCAAAAAATTTCATCTCTTTGGATGGTTTTAATTGTTTCGATTCCATGTGAGCTGTGTCTAGTGTCATCCTTAGCCTTCCTTGGCCTCTTTGGAAAATGGGATTAGAACTTGGAGTTTTTAGGCTTCCTATTGTCCTCTTTCTTTTGAATGGAACCATTATGGTTTTGTATGGTTTAATAGATAGCTCCTCCCTTTTGCACCACTCGTCAACTAGGTTGTCTACGATCGATCACGATGGTGGCCTTTTACCACTATGGAAAGGTCCCTAGGCACTTTGGTTTATCAAATAAAAGGACTAACATTCTCACCAACATTGATGGTGGGGTGTTGGTTTACAACTCACTACACTCTACACTCATGGATCAGGTGGGCAGATATTGGACCTAAACTCAATTGTTGGATGCTCTGTCGAACGCCAATGCATATTTTCCAAGTGTAACCTAAACTCCATTGACTTGTTTTGCTATAAGATTGCTTATTGAGAATGTGATCAGAGTGGTTTATATGAGCTGTTTCCAATTATGCTCAATTATGGGCAGATTTTTTGGAGCTGTTGCTCACACTTAAAAAAGGTTTTTCTAATTCAAAAAAGAATTATTCGTGTTATGTCTTGGGCTGACCTTTAGGATGGATTAATAATTAAGAAATTATTTTCAACCTTTTTGGAAATATGAATATTCAACAGTGGCCAGACAAGAACAATATTTTATTTATTTTAAAGGTACAAATAGGGAATTATGCCCCCTTATAAATCACTTGTATCATAAATAAATAAAGTTTTGTAAACATGATAAAATAATAAGAACAGGTACTAATAAATCGCATAAGATGTACAAAATTGTAATGACAATATTAAATATTCATTATTTATAATCAAATTATGAAACCACATTATGAAAGAAAAGCAGACAAAGAAAAAAAGGAAACAGGAAAAAGAAAAGGAAGTTATTTGTTATTATTAAAAACACAGATGCCATGGACTTGAAACAATCCAGTGAAGAAGCAGAATTCTTCCCAGAGAAGCAAATTCTGCCCTCTCAAACATATTCCCACCAATAAATGCATTCACTATCAACAAACACTAGTGAACAAGAAAGCAACTACATACAATAAAACAACCTCGTTTCCTACGAAAATTAGAACATGGGACTGTGATACTCAAGATACTCTCATTTTGGGTTCCATGTAATTCTTTCTTATTGTTCTGAATTTTATTATTACACCAGCAAATTTTTGTTTTTGATGTGTATATATATTTTTTTAAACTTATCGTTGTTTTTCTGTGCCCCTTCATTGTTTCATTAAAAACGTTTTGTAATTTAGGCAATCTATCACCTGGGCTATGCAATCAATCAAATTACAATAATTTTAATTTTTAGCAGAATTATTTTTTTGTAATCAGAGAGGAGGCCAATTAGAAGAAAACACTCGATTCTTTCGTGCTGAACTGGCAATTAATCGCTTATCAGATCTGTCTCCAATCACAAATCCAATTCCCAGGATCCACTCAGTTCTTTTTTTTTAGCTTTTGAGAATATATCGCTAAGTTTAAAATGTGTATTGTTGTGTATTTTTATTATTTATTGGCAAATTAAATCAATAGAAAGTATTTATACAATCTCCCACTCTGTTGAATAGAGTGAACATTCTTACAACTGTTTTATATTATATTAAAGCGCTTGGAATTATGTTTTGTTTTTGTTTTTTAATTTATAAATGTATTCTTCACTGTTGTGTAACTTTATAATATGTCTAATAAACTATATTTCAAACATGTGTTGTTTGTTTTTTTTCTCAATTATGTTTTAGCTCATAACCATGCACAGAAGGTTTAGTCAAATAATCTTTATTTTAAGTTGTTTATTTCATATTAACGTTGGTGACACTGTTAACACAACACTGAAAAATGAAAGAAAACCACCGGATAAAAAAGCCAGCATAATGCGAATCTCAAGTGGTGTGGAAGTAAATATCGAGACTGTACCATACGTAGTGAGACTGAAATCATCTGATACAAGCCTTTGCACCGGTGCCATCATACACGATTCATGGGTATTGACAGCTGCCCACTGTATTGTCGATCCAAGATACCCAGAAGATATAACGGTTAGTATTTAAATTCTCATTTTTATCCATTATTATCTGAAATATAACCAAAAAAAAAAAGTTTGATCTAAAATGTCTAAGCAGCAATGATTAGTTAAAATACTTCCAGTATAAATAATAGAATCAGTCAATTTTTAGTACATTTTTCTTAAAAAGTAAGCCTGAAGCCTGTTTAAATTTAAATTTTTATTAGATTTTTGCTGGGATTGATGACACTTCAAAAGAACAAGAAGCACAAAAACGAATAGGAAAAAATGTGATTATTCATAAAGATTATTGGGCAGAAAGGGTGGCCAAATATGACTTTGCTCTAGTTAAGGTAAAATATTGTAACTATGATTAAGACATTTGTCTACTGATATAATTTTGATTTATGATAAAGGCATATTTTGTAGGTAGATCCGTTTAAACTTGATAACAAAGTCCAAATTTTGGAGTTGTCAGATGACACGTGGCCACAAAATGAATCTATGTACGAAAGGAAATGTTTAGCTGCTGGTTGGGGTGCAGATGACATTGGGAGAAGTGGAGTGAATAAGCTAAGAGCGCTTAATGTCACTGCCAGACATGGACAGAAGGGATGCAAATGTTTTCGATCGTAAGTTGGCCATTTCTACTTTATAAAAATATTTACACTTCAATTTTATTTTTTCATGATTGTCTCTTCATAGATTTCATAATCGGAGACTTGTTTGTCTTGATTCGCGAGGAAAAGGAATTTGTAAAGGTGATTCAGGAGGTGCACTGGTGTGCGAAAACAAGGGGGTAGGAGTTGCACACATAATTTATTCCAAAGAAAGTTGCAATCCGTATGCGTTTGGAAACATCAAGTTGACCTGTCGAGACACTACAGGAGCATACATGTATATCTGTCCAGCACTAGATTGGATTAGCCAATATGTTCCGGCGGTTCCTAGGTCACCGAAAAGTTGTCGCGCCTCCTCAACAACGAGCATAAATGTTTTGCTTATTCTAGTTTCAATCATATTTGTCAACTTTGGGACAATAAAAGACCAACTCCTTTCTGTGCTCTAGTCTGTTTTTTTTTTTTTTTTTTTTTTTTTTTTTTTTTCTAACTGTTTAATTTTTTTGTTTGCAATTAGGTTTTAAGCTATACAAAAAATCCTAAAGATTGTGTGTGAATAAATTTAATACAGTTGTTTTTAAAGGTTTATATGTGACTTTTGAAACTACAATTTTTTTTATTGAGAACATATGCCAACCATCGCTAACTGTAAGCCAAAGTTTTTTCTACTTTCATCTTACACCAGATCACATCTTACACGTTAAAAAATACGATATCAATGTGTATATAAAAATCATATCAGTTAATATTCTCAAAAGTCAAAAATCATTTGACTTGAAAGTCCCCCACTTTACTATTGTTATTGATTTATAGGGGAACATAACGATTTGTTTTCCATTTTAAAAACTTATTTAGAAATTATCTAACCATAAGATGTTTTGTGATAGAAGTGTAACATACATTTTTCTAAAATTTAAAATATATATATCATCTGTATTCAATGTTTTATTTGCTTGGTTTAGTTGAGTATGAATTTTGTTATTGTTTCTTGTGCTCTCATCTTTTTAATTGTTTTACATAGTTCAGAGAACGTCACTGGGAAATATTTGACAAAATCAACGTCCACCTATACAAGAGTTTTAAGAAAATCGGCAAATGCTGAACCACTGGAAATCCAATCTGCTCCTTTTATTGTAGGAGTAATGGTTATGGTGAATGAATCACTGTTTTCAATTTGCACAGGAACTTTAATTGATGTATCCTGGGTCCTTACCGCAGCTCATTGTTTTGATGACACTACAGATGTGATGGTATGACAAATAAAAAATAATTTACATCATAATACAGTTTTTGTTAAATTTTTTTGTCAATAATTAGTAATTATTCAAAATATATCATGTTCAAATTCATATAGCTCACTTTGAGATAATTTGGAAGTAATTTTATTATTTTTAGACTTTAAAAAAAAAGTCCTTGAATTAATTATTAATTTTTAGATTGCTGGAGGCATTGCTGATGTACATAAAACTAAACAAAATTATCAATTTAAGATGGTTGAAAAGAAGATACGTCACCATAAATTTTTAAAAAAGTATTATTTCTATGACATTGGATTACTAAAGGTATCACTTTTAATTTGTAAATGCAGGTTTTTTCAGTAATTTATTTTGATTTAAAAACATCGTTAATTTAATTATCAGCATTCTATGTTTATCTCAAATGTATAATTTTGGTCTGCTTAATTTTTATAATTTTGTTTTAAATACAAAATTGCCTTAACTTGTAATATGTTATATTTTTCAGGCTTAAATTTGAGTCATTTACAAAACAGTGTATTAATTTTGTATATATTTTTTAAAAACTCAGGTCTCAACTCCATTTAATAGCAGTACCTTTGTCAGTGTTGTACCTTTGTCAAATGAAAAATGGCCGCAAGATTCTCAAATGTACAATAGGAGTTGCAGTGTTGTCGGTTGGGTCGGTGAAATTTCGCCCAATAAACAATTTTCGAAAAAAGTTTTCCGAATTAACGTAACTGCAAGACATGGAGATAAGGGCTGCCCTTGCATAAAAATGTAGTTTATACAACCAAGTTATGTTACCATTTATTTAAATTATTTCCCACTTGCGTTGTAGGTTTTTTAATGCAAGACTGGTTTGTATAAATATATACAGTGAAGATGTCGGGTTGTGCAAAGGTGCAGCTGGAGCTCCTCTAATATGCAATAATATGGCTGTAGGAATTACGCATTCTGTTTACTCATTAGAGACGTGCAAAATTTCGAAAGAGAAATGGAAAAAATTTGACTGCACAACTGGCACGACAATATTTATATATACTTGCCCATTCTTAGGATGGATCAAAACGTATGTTCCTTCTGCCCCATCATTGCCGCTGAGTTGTAAAGGAGAATCATTAAACTATAATTATTTCCTTTTTATTTTTATAATGTTAATAAAATTCTTTCTAACTTTTTCCTAATCTTGATTGAAATTTATTAATAAATATATATTTATATTTTTCAGTACTGAATAGCAAAAATTAAAATATCACTAATAACCACAAGAAGAACCCTAGGCAAATCTTGAGGATTAAAACTGAAAATGGCCTATTGGCTTTACACAGCAGTAATAAGAGCCAGAATAATTTATGGATCACTAATCTGGTGGAACAAACCTCAACAAAAAGTAGCTACCCACACTAGCAAATGTATGTATCACAGGGGTAATGAATGAGAACAGCCCCTACAAATGCATCAGAAATGCTAAACCTACCTCCACCAGAAATTATTCATACAAAGGAAGCTAGGAAAAGCTCACTTAGCCTCCAAAAACAATTAAATTGGAAAGGAAATAAACAATTCATGCATACAACCATAATCAACAAAACCCATTAGAAATGAGGACTGATTACATGATCCCGCAAACAAGCTTCACAACTTCCTATAAAGTCTCAACAGACAATAAAGGAGAGGAAGAACACAGGAAAGCATCAGATACAATGATACGGTACACAGATGGCTCCAAAACAAACTAAGGAACCAGATCAACCATTTTCTGTACAAGCCCAAAACATGAGCAATCAAATTCATTAGGGAAGTACACTTCGGTCTTTCAAGCAGAAATACATGACATCTACTCTTGTGCCCTGGAAAATCTTAAAAGAGGTTACACTGGCAAAAATGTTTTCATAGGATCTTATAGCCAAGCAGCCATGTAAAAGAATCACATCAAAATTAGTCAGTGAATGCATCCAAAATCTCCAAAACCTGAGGAAACGACAACCTGGGTGCTAAGGCATAGGGGAATTTTCAGTAATGAGAAAGTAGACAGTTTGGCCAGAGGAGGATCTGCAAGATTATACTATATAGGCCTTGAACCAATTCTTAGGATGGATCCAAAAAAGACAAAAATAAGAGTAGTTAAACTCTAAAGGTGCAAGTCAGTAAGTTATGCTAAAACAATTCTGACCAAGACTGGCAAGCTCACTGGTTCAATTAAGAGTTGTAATGATCTTTGTGAATCCCTTTCACTCGATGCATATAAATTTCCTGAATTGTGTAAAAATGAAAAATAAGAAACAATATACGTAATATCAAAAAAAATGAAAAGGAATTTTTGTACCACAAAAAAAACTAAGGTCTTGAAAAATAATATATTCAAATACTTTATTGATAAATAAAAATATGTGACAAGTAAAAAAACATACACTATCAACTCCTTGCCCTTAAAATTGAAAAATACCGCAGGTTGTTCAATTAAAAAAAAAGATGAGAGACAGTCCTTCCTCGTCCTCTGATATCTCAACTCACACTGTCCGATCCTGCTGTAGGGGATTAGCTTATCCTTTGAGATAACTTCCGTTTTTGAAAATATTGTTATAGAGTGGGGTAAACTCAGAGAAACGATGGTATACCAATCATTGACATCTGAGAAAACATCTACACAACATGATGACCCCATTTGTAAATTATGTGATGATAAGAAACAGCCACCCGTATCAACTTTAAATGTGAAGCAACAGCTCAATCGATATTAACCTAAAATATGGAAAAAACCTTAAGGAATCAAAATGCAGCAGTGACAGTCAATGACCTGATACTTCTAAGAAGAAGGATTGAGTCTATTGCACTGAACTAAGGAACTAAGAAGGTGCAATAAGCCAAAAGACCAAACACCACTTCCTAGTATCTTTTTTAGATAGATCTTTGCAGTCAATTATTACATGCATCATGATAAGTTCTACATGCAATGAGCTCCTACATGGACTTACTTGAAGGTGTCTGTGGTGATCTTGGTAGGGCCAA
Source organism: Cimex hemipterus (assembly GCA_039619505.1). NCBI lineage: Eukaryota > Metazoa > Arthropoda > Insecta > Hemiptera > Cimicidae > Cimex > Cimex hemipterus. The sequence goes on along the minus strand of CM077104.1, from coordinate 28,362,354 downwards.
TGAACTCGGTAAATAACCTTTTCCCTTCTAGACCTAGCTTCCACAGGTCAGATGTCACATTTGTATAACTTGTATGTGATTATTTTGTTCCAGCAGATTCTCCATTAATTTTTTTTAATGGGTTAACAATTGCAATTCCACTGGACATAAAGAGCTGGTGGGATCATTTGATCTCATTGTGGCTAACTTCGTTGCCTTGTCTGCTTGTTTGTCGTAGTTGTACTAATGTACCCAGGAACCATGCCATGATAACCTTTTCCCCACTGTCATCAATCCATTTCGGTTGTTTGGATATTTTCATGATCTCTTCTCCTGAGTTTCTGTATCCTGCTTAGGGAGTCTGTGAACAATATGAATGTATTTTCTTTTTTTCTTTAAATAATCACTAGCGTGAAGAGAAAGACATTCAGTTCCACCATTGATATACTTGCTGATGAGGGAATAAAAATGTTTCTACCTCACGTTCCCACGCTGATTGCCTTCCATTTGCAAACGGAGTTTATTTTTGTATATTCAGGGGATGTATCTGTCTTTCCATTTTGTTCCATTGGATGAGAATTGACGGGAGTGCCCCTAGTTGGCTTTCAAGAGATTTTTCCATCTCCACTCTGTGCACAGTTACTCTCCTTGCTATTATTTCCTTGGTTTTTATGACCGAAAGTCTCATTCAGATCCTACATTGTTTATTTTTTAAAAAGTGTATTAAGTTTAAGACTAAATAATTTTGTTTCACAAGGAGGAAATTAACAAATCACCAAGTTAATGTAGTAAACACAGTTGGGAATTACATAAAAGATTCAAAATAATAATAATAATTACCTAGAAGAATGTGAATCAGTTCATTTTTTTATAAAATTAATTGGATTGTATCTGGATGAATCACTAGGATTACTCCTATTGCAGATATCGAGAAGAAATTAAAATTCAAGAATGGTTTATTCTAAGTACTTTGTCAATGTTCTACAAACAAAACCCGTAAAAATTCAAAATTTTCAAAAAAATTTATAAATTATCATTTTTACTCTGTTGCTTTGTCTATATCTGTTAGAAATCTTGTAGTATGAATATAAATTTGTATAAATAAGACAGATGTTAAAATTTTAAACAATGTTATTCAGATTATTTTTAGTAGTAATATTGTTTATAGTGCAGATCCTGTTTGTAGGCTTTGTAGAGACTCACAATTCATCAAATTACTACAAGACCAAATTCGAACCTAGGATTACTAAAGGAAAAGATGCGAATATTGAAGAAGTACCATATGTCGTGAGGATTGTTTTTGGAACCGGCATATGTACTGGTGCTATTATTAACGAGTCATGGGTTTTGACGGCAGCCCATTGTGTGGACACTAAGGAAAAAATAAAGGTCAATATATGTTTGGATATATCGTTTAATTCAGTAAGATAAAAGCAGACAACATACTTTGTACAGGTCTTTGCAGGGATTGATGATAAAACTGACACGACGGGTCAAGAACGAGTTCCATTAAAAACATATATTCATAATGAGTATACCAAAGGGAAAATATCTAAACATGATATAGGACTTATCAAGGTATGCCAATTTCTATAAAACTTTTGGTAAAGCTTTACAAAAATATTTTAAATTAAATATTTCTTCCTTAATTAAGAAGAATATTCAATAAGTGCTCATATATCTGTTTTATTATTTATAAAATCCCATTTGCTTAGCTTCCACATATTTCCAAGTTGGAATAAGCTAGAGCGAATGGTTCATCTTTTATGTCGAACACTCTGGCAAACCTGTTTCATGTTTGACTTGAATGAAGTTTAATAGCTAAATTAGTCAGAAAGTCTGTGGTTCATATTCATTCTTCTCATTCCCAGAAGCGAACTTTTGAACCGCCATGGGCAGTGTGCTCATTTATTGTTTCAACTTCCGAATTCAGTGCACATTTTTTACAAGCAGCCTTTGCTGTTGTAGCACCTTGATTAAACTCATACAATCAGTGTACTTGAATTATGGCTTTAGAAGCTATGACGAAGAAAAAATTTCATAATTTACAATGAATTGTTCAATACACTTTTTCTTTATGACGTGATGCATTATTCTCTTGGTATTAAGTTATATAAATAGAAATGTTGATTAATGGTATTAAAACAATAAAAAATGAAAAACCTTGAACTGCTTATCTGGTATATTGTAATTGTGAAGTTATGTCGAATCAATAAACATAAATATCACAACCCTTTATCAAAACAATAATATAAATATATATATTTTTTTAATATTCCTTGAAATGTTGCAATTGGAAATTTTCATTTCTCTCTATTCCATTTTCGCAGGTTGAACCTTTTCAACTCAACAAGAAGGTTGGTATAATTGAACTATCAGGTGAAGTGTGGCCGCAAGATAGAAAATACAAAAGACCCTGTTTAGCTGCGGGATGGGGAATACCAGAAATTGGTGAAAAATCGGTCACAAAACTGCAAAAACTTGAAGTAGTGGCAAGACACGGAGAATTAGGTTGCAGATGTTGGCAGACGTAGGTAAAATTTATATCATATTACATTTTGCTCATAAATTTATATTATTTACATTTTTTTTTTGTTTTTTTAAATAGATTTCACAATAAAAGGTTGGTATGCCTACAAGGTAAGACTGGATTTGGCGCTTGCAAAGGCGACTCAGGAAGTGCTTTAGTTTGTGAAAAAAAGGCTGTCGGTGTGGCACATATGATTTATTTGATTCAATCATGTAGTTCATTCAGTTTCGGAAATTATGATTTCAAATGCTCAGATACTGCTAGTGCATATATGTACATATGCCCGTACTTGGACTGGATACATAGCTATGTGTCAAATGTTCCTAAACAGCCTGTATCTTGCAAAGGATGTCAAATATCGCATAATTTCGTGTACATTATGTCACTATTTGTTACTTTTCTACTTTTAAAATTTTAGATAGTCAAGTCATTTATAGAATGTGTATATTTAAATAAAATTATTTTCAATGGCAACATCTTGTTTAGTGATTTTTCGACTAAATGCATTGACTAATTAATAATAAAAGGAATGATAATGTAAGAGGCATTAATTTCTAACTTCATAATAAAACAATGAGAAAAAGCTCAGTAAATGAAGAATTTAGGTCGACGATGTGATATATAGACAGTTTGATATCCTCAGATCATTCTAGGCTGTCTATTCTTACTTGTTTTAATTGTAAGATTACTTTGTCATTGAGTCATCTTGAGTTCAACAAACCTGGCCCTTAAAATGGAATGCATCTGACAAATATAATAAGCAGTTCAGGATAAATTTCGGTAATGAATTCTTTGGAATATTTGGGTAGAAAAATCAGATCAGAAAGCAAAAGAGGAAACAAGAAACACGCATTACAATGACAGACAAGAGAGAAAATTTCCTAGCTGAACAATCGATTTGATTTACTGCTCACTTCCATCTTGGTTTGGTTTAATTTCCATTTATTTGAAGAGTTTTTATATAATTGTGCATACTATGGATTTTTGTTCCCTAAGCACTTCAGCTTTCCAGCTTATTGTACTTTCCAAATTCCTTAATTCGACTTGACCATCCTCATTGACTGCCATTGCTACAATTCCTTTCTTTGGATTTTCTTGGTATCCCAGATCATTTCTCCATTGGCATTCAAAGAATATATGGGTGGCTGTTTCTTACTTCCCATCGCATTATTTAAAAATTGGGTCATCATTGAATTTGCCCATGTTGTGTAGATGTTTTCTCAGATGCCAATGATTGGTATACCATCATTTCTCTGAGTTTACCCCACTCTTAATTGAACCAGTGAGCTTGCCAGTCTTGGTGAGATTTTTTTTTTTTTTTTTATCAAGGATTCTATCTTGTTTTTTCGTTATCCTAAGAATTGGTTCAGGGCCTAATAATTTTGCAGATCCTCCTCTGAACAGACTGTCTGCTTTCTCATTACCCAAAATCCCCCAGTGCCCTGGCTTCCAAGATATCATCAGATTGTTGTTTCCCCAAGTTTTGAAGATTTTGGATTCATTCACAAATTTTGAAGCCATTTTTTACATGCTAATGTTGCTGTTTTTTGTCTGTCACTTTTAAAAATTTCCAAAGCACAAATAATGATAGTGTAAGTGGTCGACAGTGTGGCAGCCAAATTATCACTCAATATTCGCTTGCTTTCTCTAAGTGACAAGAGATTAGTCGGTGGTGTAAGTGCATCGCCACTTATTCTTGTGTAGGGGAAGGTAAGGTTCTAGAATTCATTTAACCAGAGAGTATGTCCAGCAACATTTGTTATACACAATTCCCACAGAATCTAATTAATCTACAAGTCAGCCACAACTATAAATCTGGGATAAATCTATCAACAAAGGGACTTCCCCCAAATGATGCTTGCCACTGTCCACAGCATCTCTTCTCTCGACCGTTGACTTGGCTCGATTGGTCGCAACGGCTGATCCTCACTGGCTCTGGCTGGCTGATTTTACCGGCTTACAATAGTATGTATTCCAGCTTAAAAGGCTGAGATGTACTTCTCTAATGAGTTTGATTGCTCATATTTTGGGCTTGTACAGAAAATGTCTCATTCAGTCCTTTCATTTGTTTTGTAGCCATCAACATACCATATCATAGTATCTGACTTCCTCCTGAATTCTTCTCCTTTGTAGTCTGTTCAGACTTTTTAGGATTGTAAGTTTTTTCATGATAATGTAGTTAGCCCCTCTTTCTAAGGATGGGTGACCAATTTTTTAAATTATTGTAATATGCCCAAAGTGTTTAGCTCCTATCTAATTTGACTGTTTCTAGAACCTAAATGAGCTTTTCTTCACTTTTCCATGCAGGTAGGTTTAACAGTTTCTTAATTAATGCAGTTGTTCTCATTACCTACGTGATATATAGGTTTGCCAGTCTTTCTTTTATGCTGCCTAATCTACCTAACCAGTAGCTCATTTTTCCTATGCTTTGATCCATCAAGGTAATTATATATATTTGTATTAAACAAATTACTTTACATTACAAAAAGTTGGGTAAGGCAGTTTGAGCCAATAGGGTGCAGTTCTTTTGTTATAGACAAATCTGGAAATTTCAAATTTTCATTACAGTTCATAGAAAAAGAAAATATTTAGGTTAACAAAAGTAAATTTATATTATGTATTTTTTTTTAAAACAGAGTCATAATTTGTTTTAAATATACATTGCTAATAAAAATATATATTGTATTCTGAATTCTACAAACCTCTTTAGCAGCTGACTACTAGGAACAGTTAAACAATGATTATTTTGTCAGTAATCTGTTGGCTTGCTGTAATAAATTATCTTGTAGTTTATGGTGACACTGAAGATAATATCGAAGATGAAATTGAGGAGGAAGATGCAGTAAAAAACAATTTTCCTCCATATTTAGTACTCATTAAAGGAGAAAAAAACTGTTTAGGGAGTATAATTTATCCTAAATGGGTGATCACTGCTGCACATTGCATCGACGGAAATTCAACAATAAAAGTAAAGTATTGGTCAGATTAAAATTAAAATTGTTTATCGATGTTAGTTTTGTTTGAAAATGATCTTAAAACTAATTTTGATAAAACTTGGTTATTTTTTGTAATTGTTCAGTAATAAGAAGAAACTATTGTGAGATTTCCTCTTGTGTTCAGCAAGGTGATTAACCTGCAATTTGATCCTTACTTATCATCAGCGTTTAGAGTTGAAGATGGCAAAATGTTCAAACCTGTCTGACAGGCCAAGGTGATTGGTAAGGATCAAATTTCAAGCAGAACTATGTTATGATTCTTTTTTATTTAATACATTTTATGGTTTTCCATTTTTGTTCTTTTTTATCAAGGAGTCAGCCAGGTTAAAGTATAAAACTTTTTTTAAAAATCTATTTCCAAAATTTTCAGCTTTTATATAACCATTTCAGGAGATACATATTTTACTGTTTCCATAATTATTTTGCTTTTAGATGTTTTATTATATTATATTAGTTTCTAAATGGAAGGTGGTGGAGTAAAAATGTGGGGAAACTTTTTTCCTCGGGCCTACTACACAGTGAAAAAATAGCGAATAAGTTCATGTTGTTTTTCAACATTTGTGTTTATATTTAAATTATAAGTTGAGCTAGATTAAAATATGACATTTTCAGGTATATCATGGTAATAAAATATCCAAACCTGACAACACTTACATTCACCCTAAATATAAAAAAGGATATTTTGCTGAGTATGATGTTGGGATGCTTTCGGTGATTATCATTATTCTCTGTCATAATGTAGTTAGTATTTTATATTATACATTTTATAATTATGGAAAATAATGATATATAGTTTGAGCGGAAGTTAATCTTTTCAACTGGAGATAATATAAAGTTTCCAAATCAACCGATGGACAAAGAACATAAAGATTGTTCCATAATGGGTTTCAAAACTTTAAAATCAGAATTAAATTCAACAGCTAAATCATACTATCACTACGATGTTACTGTACTGAGAGGCTATAACTCTTGTCCTTGCTCAAAAGAGTAAGTCGAAATAATATCAACTCATCTGTGCAACTGTAAATTAATATTTATTTCAGCTTTTTCAATGTAAGACTGGTTTGTGTCAGTTATCCTGGCAACTGCCCGATGGAAGGTGGTTCAATTTTGGTTTGCAATGATGTACTATTCGGCATTGGACATGTGAGCTACAATCCACGCCAATGCGCACACAAATTGCAATTGCTATCACACCCGTTTGGTGGTACGAATTGTGTGTTTGCCTTCACGAAATCATGCAAATTTCAAAAATGGATTAAAAAGTATATTCAAAGCACACCGATACCAAAATGTACTTCTGAGAAAGAGTACAAATGGTTCATTTTTCTTATTTTTATATCTATTTTAGCCATGGTTGTCGTCTATTACACAGTTTTATTATAAATAAATGTTTTTCATCGGTTGTGTGTTATAAATAAATGTTGTTATTAATAATACCTGAACAATCTGTGAATATTTTATACAATTATGGACAAATTGAGTCTAAATCTTTCTATGAAGTAGAAGGGGAACTGTGAATAATACGTAAGAAATATATTAGCCAAAAATCTAATGAGAAAGAAGGCTGTATTGAGCGATTAAAAAATATTGTTATTTTCTTTCAATATTCATGTATCCAATAGTTAAAATGGAGTTTTTTTTATTTTTTCCCTCAAAAACTCGTTTGTTTTTCTAAGTGTTTGAAAATTTGTCCAGTATGTTTGTATGGTTTTCTTATAAGATGTCAAGAGAAGAATAGTTTTTTTTGTGTTGCTTTGTTTAGAACTTGTTTAATTTGTTTCTATCTTTTCTAGGAGATTAAATCTATTTGATGTGATTGTTGTATAAAAACGACTAGATGCTTTTTTAAAATTTTTTTTCAGTAATTGTGGAAAATTCAGGGCGGCTCTGTTGCTAGATTTGTGCCTGTCAGAGCAGTTAACACATTTCATTTCTCCTTCACAATTATTGGTATGATCATGTTGGATCCTGTGACTCTGCACTGACTTTGCCTTTGCACTGATTAAAACGGAAACAGTTGTGGCATTGCCAAAACATAGGTATCTCAATAGATCAATTTTCCGAAGTATTTTGGTGTCAAAAGTGAGAATATAAGTATTTAATCCATTTTTTTAATGGAATTTGTTGGGTATTCAGCGACCTCGACCATTTGTGGGAGGTAATATTTTTCCCAATTGTGCTGCCAGATCTATTTTTACAACATTTCTCCACTCGAATCACTCTCCTGATTGTATCTAGAGCTTCCGTACATTAAAAATTCTTAAGGGGGGCATCGGTGGCCGCAAGGTTTAGTCTTTGACACGGCGCTCATCGCTGTAAGGTAAAGGTCCCGGGTTCGAATGCAGCAGTCATGCATTTGAACCCGACATACAAATGGCCTTTGTTTCAAAAACACCAGCACCTTGAGGGTTTATATGATCTCTGTTGTGAACCTTCATTAAAAAAAATCTTAAGATAGCGTTAATAGGCAACAACATGCAAAATAAAATGTTATCTAATATAAATATAAGAAAAAGACAGATGCCAGGCATACAGTTGTTGTGAATCAAGATGTAAAACACAACTGATTGTAATGTGGCAGATGAATAATAATAAAAAAGCCCGTACTGTTGAATAGAACTTAAATGAACAAATTCACAATACAAAATAACTAGTACAAAATATTACTGCCTGAAACATCTAACTTTAAAGAAATGGAGCGTGTACTACTTTCTTGGCAGTTGAGACGCAACTGGTCCAGTTGACTAGATTTGACAAAAGGAAGGGCCGTTTCCAACACTAAAAAAATTTAAAAATTTGTTATACTAATGGATTTACTAAGAATATTTATTGTAATTATCATAGTTTTGCACCAGTGTTAAGTTAATATATTGTTGCCATTGACCAGTTTTAACAAACAAAATGTATTTTTTTTTTAAATCAATTTTTTAAATTGTGAACATTATTATGAAGACGGTTCAAAGATTTTTGAAATAATAAAGCGTATTTTCTGTTGCTATGTATTATCGTTTTCCAACATAGATACGTACAGCTTTAATGATTTAATAATTCGGTCATATTTCTATTTGAACGATCATTAGAAGCCAATGTTTAATTAATTATTTAACATATAAGACTTCTTGAAATACTTTGGAACTAAGATAGTTGGCAAGTGTGTAAACAAGTGGAACAAGCTAATTGAACGTTAATAATTTACATGTTTACATCTTTGAATGGATCAGATTGCTTTACTTTTTAGTCACTAGAAAGTATTTGAAGGGATTAGATATTAGATCAGTAAACTATAAATAAAGCATAAATCTTTCATGATTTTGAAATTTGTAGAAAACAATTTCTTATAATGAATAAGAAAAGTATTGATATTAATAATTCGTTATTTGATAAAATTGCCTATGATTTAAAGTTTGCCAGTATTAACATAGAAAATAGGAGAGTATCATTAACGGTCATTGGCATATATACGGTTTTTTTTGTTGTATCTCTTATACTTATGGGATACACTTGTTATTACTATATCAAAGACAGAGACTATGTAATAATCCTAGTTCATCATTTTGTGTTAGCAATCGAGTCATTGATTGCTGTGATTTATTCCTTTATTAAATGGGATGATCTACATTTCTTAATAACAAGTAAGTGCTAATAAATTTTAAAAATCAAATTTATTTTGAATTATTAATAATAATGTGTCAATAATTTTCAGATGCGAAGAAAAGTTTCAATTACAACAGCCCATTAATGGTTTCATACATGAAAAAAATCCTGAAAGATAAAATTCCAATTACAAAAAAAATGCATTATAGTATAGTAATTTTCCCATTTTACGTTTTGATAAATGACATGATATATTCCTCCATGGAGAAGTTCTTATGGGGTGCAGAATATCTGTTATTATACCCGATTTACACAGTTGTAGATCTTAAAAATTGGTTTTTCTATTGTCCAATAATTGTTTGGGAGATGTCTGTGATTTTCTTTGTAATTGTAATCATATCAGGGATAATGGGACTTATGTTATTAGTTCATAGTCACTTAATGATAGAATTCAGCATGCTAGAGCATGCAATAGTGAATATGAATGAGATAATTGAAGAAAAAATTGAAATGTATTCCACAGCAAAAATGCCAGAGGATGTCAAGAAAAACATCATTAAAAAAATACAAAACGGATGCATAGATGATCTTGCAAGGCATATTGATGATATAATAACGTAATTAATAAGAATTTACTTATGAATAATAAATTACAAAATTAAACTTTTGGGTTTACTAATGATATAAATGACAAGATGAAAGAAAAAATATTTCTTTTTTTTTGTTCAAATTACAGATATTTTGATAAAGCAAAAGGGTTTTTGAATTTTATATACTCTAATATAGTGGTAACTGGTATCGTGATTACTGTCTGTACAGGTGTAATATTTCTTTCAGTAAGTACTAATTCTTGGAAATATAAATACTTGAAATGTGTATGCTAATAATCATATTTTAGTTTTATGTACAGTTTAAGGCCTCTTTCAGATGGGGCAGTTTGGTTGATTCAACTAAGTTGCCCGGTTGACTCAACTAATTTACCGCCATGTGTAGAATCTTTCTTTGCTGGTTTCACACCAGGCAATTTGTAGAACTCTCTACCCAATGGGAGGTCAGTACAGTTTTAGAACTTGAGAAAGCAGGAGCAGTTCTTGTGCTTGCTCTTCGGCAAATGGAGACCGCCTGGGTGGACGAGTTGACTGCGTATGAAGGGTTAGGGCAATTTCCAAACATATTGCTATCAAGTTACATTCCTTGACACCTGACAGTTGAATCAACTAGCCGCCTAGTCTGAAAGTGGCCTTAGATTATAAAAATAATTATTAAACTAGGTTTTTTTAACAGGAAAACCAGCCTGTAAGGATGAAATTTTTTGGAATTTTTGCAGTGCAAAATATTTATTTGTATGTGGTTTGCTGGATTGGGGAGTCGATTGCTAACAAAGTCTGAAAAAAAAATTTGTACAAAAAACATATTAAAATGATTTTTGTGATAATATTTTTTTTTTTTCAGAGTGAGAACCTCAGAATAGTCCTATATGACATAGAATGGTGGAATTTTCCCAAATCATGCCACATGTCAATTCGGCTGATGTTAGTGCGATTGATGAATCCATTTTACTTCTATACACTTCTGGGACAAAAAATACAATTAGAAACTTTCATGGATGTATGAATTAGCTCTTTTGGACTAAATGCAAATTTCACAAATAAATTATTGTTCTCTAATGTTTCAGATGGTGAAAGGATCATATTCATATTTCAATATGATCATTCAATCACAGTAGTAGTTTGTTCACAGTTAATTGAATTTGACCACAGTGTACCTTATGTGAACCTTTATAAAGATATCACTTAACTTTAAACGTTGATCTGATTTATTATATATTTATTGGAATTAAAAGAAACCCAGATGAAAATTGTTCATTGTCTAAATGTTTAGCTTTCAATTCCACTGTCTATTAATTACTATTCTGAAAATTTGAATAAAGCACTAATTAATAATCATTTCTAAACCAACTTTTGTTGTTTAGCTCTAGTTGCTTAGGTAATTCTCTTTAGAGGATGTTAAAGAAAATGTCAAAGTTGAACAAAGAAATAAGTGTGCTAAGTTCAAGGAGAAGTTGTAATATAAACTTCTGTGCACGTTTTTACACTCTACCTATAGAAAATGGGGAAATTTTTTACAAAACACTGGAAAATTATCTGTATCCAAAAAGGCACGAACTTTATTTCATTTTGAATCTCAAATTCAATGTTACACATCATTGTATCCAAAATTTCACTAAAACTCAATTGTATTTTAAATAAAACAATAAATAAAACTTCATATCCATTTTCAATTTTATTATTAGCTTCTTTCCATGTACGTTTGCCTTACAAACCTCAACAGCTCTTAAACGAAGCATTAAAATAGTGTTTTAAGTAAAACACTCTCCAAAAAAGTCCTGGTAATTCCCCCCCCCATATGCTTATTTTCATAGGCCTATCTAAAGTAGCTATACCATTTCTGGACTAACGCTTTGCAGTCATATAAGGTATGCTCTGATGCTTCTGCTGTTTATGTCAGTATCTGTAGGTTCCTATCTGTTTTTTAAGGTTGAGGGATTTTTTATTTTAACTTTGTAACTTTGACCAGCGCGTAGTCATGTTTTTCTCCACCGATTTGCTCAGTTCCACTTTTGACATGCTTTGTGGCATGCCGATTTGTGATTCTAACCCAAAGGATGAGAAGGATTGTAATTATGTATTTAAAAAAATAAACATAATGAAACTTATTAGAAAGGAAATTTTCAGTTCCTTCCTCGAGATTTTGAAAAATATATTCCCTTCACCAGGGTTTGAAACTTTATTTTAACAGCTTAAAAGGTTGATAGAATGAACAACTATTCAAAATTGTGAAACTTTGCTTTTAAACTTGGTTTCATATTCATTGATAAATAAATATTAAGTTCATTCAAGTACCAAATCATACACGAAAGGAAATTAAGTAATTCTTTGTAAGACAATTACTAGTATTCAACAAAAACACTTCATTTACGACTTGTTGACATTCAAATTGCAATTTAATTATTAAATCCATTAATTATTTTGTGGTCCGATCGACCAAATAACTTCTTTCAATTGAATTAAATACACTGCTGCTCTACCATTTGAGCTATTGTGACTTCGATCCACTCGAACACCAACTTCCCATCTCAACCCCACCTTTTGAATTTTCCCTCCTTTTTGCCATTTCTCAATGGCAATTTAATATTGAACAGAGTTGTACTAAAAAGTCGATGGTATCTTCAAAAAGGGTATGGCTTATTTCTCTGCTGTTTTGCCCTTGGTTCATATCCGTCTTTAGCGTCTTAGTAGCTTCTGCCCATATATGGAATAATCCAAAAATTTCTTTTAAATAATTTCCTTGGTATTTGCCAGAAATGTCCACGGTTTTATTTTGCAGAATAACAAATAGTATAGAGGAAAAGGCAAATATTTTAATGAAAACGATAAAAAATAAACCTATATGTGGAAGCTCTGCTGAATTTTCTTCAGAATTCACTATTTTTCATGGTCCACTTGACCAATTAATTAGGTATTTAAGTTGAGATAAAAAAGTCACAAGCGGGATGTGAAGTCACGATAGCTCAAGTGGTAGAGTAGCAGCGTATCAAGCCAAAGGTTGTGGGTTCGTATCTCACTCATAACACTGACTTTTTTATCTCATCTTAAAAATTTAATTAATTGAATGTCCTTCAGAATAAATCCAGTTGGGTTGTTTATAAAAACATTGCATATTTCCATTTATCACATCATTAATATTGTATTTTAATTAACTATATTTAGTATCTAAGGACTTGGTTAGATGAAAAAGCTATTGTCATGAGCAGGATTCGAACCTAAGGCCTTCTGCTCAGTAAGCTGCTGCTTTAACCACTTGATTAGTTGGGTCGTAAGTGTCTTGGTAGCTCAAGTAGTTAGAGCAGAATTGAGTAAAAGGTTGTGGGTTCGTATCCCACTCATGACACTGACTTTTTTTATCTCACCTTAAAAACTTAATTAATTGAATGTCCTTCAGAATTTTTTACTTCTATTTTATTGAAATAATGCTCCGATTTTTGTATTGTTATGTTGTCTTCTCTGTGGGTTTGTTATAATTATATGTTTTTACATATAAGCCTTGTTTTGTAAGTGTGGTTTGATGAATATATAATAATAAATACATATAACTCAATTAAAAATTGATTTGTTTAATTTTTTTTTTTAATTGTAGGTAATATTTTAAAGCCCAGATTTAATTTTTTTTCTTCATACTACACGTTTATTCTGTATTATGTTTATTTTTCATTATGATTTTATATATTGTTTGATATATTTTGTTTATTTTTCACAGGATCTCTAAAGCTGTCTGGTACAAACTTTGCTTTTTTGACAGCAAGCAGAGACGTACCAAAATATTATTTTTTGTTGTAACTTATATGTAATGTATATCCTTGCAAATAAAGCTGTATTATTATAAAATTCACTAATTTCGTGGTCCGCCTGACCAGTTAATATATTACAATTTAAGATTTTCAGTTAGGATACACGATCAAGGGTATCAATTCGAAGATCGCGGGTTCGAATCCCGCTCGTGCCGTTGACTTTTTTTATCTCAACTAAAAACCTTAATTAATTGTAATTTACTATTATTATATAAACATAATACAATAAAGGTATCGATTATTTTTGTTTAGAAGTTTGGAATTGAATACCAGTATCGATAGGTTTGTAATTCGTCTTCGTGTTCAACTTTGAAACGAGGCGTATCGTGTACCCGTACTTGTAAGGCTGTAAAGTGTAACCCGTCTAGGTTCGTTTTTCATTGTTCACCACCGTACTTTTAAGTTTTAAGTTTCAAAGTAACAATGAGTGCTAAGACCGGTAAGGAGTTTTCTCTTTCCCAATATAATAGTAAATTGCACTTTTTATTTGAACTTTAACTGTGTTCGAAATATATTTGTTAGATATACAATTGTTTACATTTAACGGCTTATTCTAGCGATACCTTCGACCTCGACAGAAAGGAGTGGGCTTTCAGGCTTAAAACGTGCGAGGACGTCCTCTGATTCAGAAGGTAAAATTCTTTAATAATTAAATGATTAATCTGAATTTTAAAAAAATATATATATGTATCACACATTTGTATGGCCAAGTCGGTTTCGACACATTTTTTTTCTTCTTCAGATCTGTTTAACAGAAACACCCCAAGGGTCTCCACCAAACTGTTTACTATGTAACCTGCCGTTGGGAGTTAAGTTTGATCGGATAAGCATATTGGCAGTAATAAGTAGTCTGCGGTACTAGCTAGTTTGCGTACAACACCGTACTTTTACTGAGCTGTGTTACTAAAACTCAGGTTTGTCCATACAGTATAGCTGTATACGATTTGACATACACTCTGGGTGATCCGATACAAAGGTTCTCCTTATCTTCACTCTTTGAGCACAATTTCCGATATTTGTGAAAGATTCCCGGTGAACTATCTCGACATGCTCTTATTAGTGAGATATGCTAAGTTGGTTCACCTCAGAAAAATGGTAGTAATCTAGGTGGGGTCATTGCAGACCTGATGACCCAGCCAGGTGATGATGTAAAGAAACACATTAAAAAAAAGAACAATAGGAGCATCGATAGAGGATCATCCTCGTAGCTCTTGTAAGTCAAGAGCACGACAGCTATGGCCCATCCCGGCCGGCGTATATATAATGTTTGTATTAATGAGTAAGAGGGCCTATGGTGTAATCTGTCAACCCTCTTAGTGCATTGCGGGCTGATACGGTTCTGTTGTCGGCAGCTCATCATAAAAAATGTTGTTGCTTTGACCTTTTTTTTTTCACTTCGTGTTTGGTATTTCCAAACTTTCTATTGTGTAGTTTATTCATTTCTGACCTTTTTGGCATGCTTATTGTTGTTTTGGTCTTTCAGACATATTTCAGTTTTCATTTTCAGTGGTGGGTGGTATACTTTTAGTTTAGATCGCAAACTACATAATACTTGGCTGACAGACCAGAATAAAAACAAGTCAGACTGAATTCATTAAAAAAAAAAAAAAAAAAAAAAAAATCATCACCCTGTAATTTGTTGTAAATTTTTCATACATAGCTTCTCATTCACAGTTTAGATTTTCAGTTAATGTTATTGTTTCTATCTGGTTGTCTGACATGAAATTTTTGTATTTTTGTTTGATTAACACTTTACAGGCAATTAACATGTTAATTTTCTGTTTCAATAACATTTTTTTGTTTCTATCCAAGTAAACACTTGCATTTTAATTTTATTTATAATTTCAGGAATCTTTGCATAATTTTTTGTGATCAAAAAAGTAGGCGGAAGTTTTAATGAAAGAACTATTTGTCTTTGGCTTAGAAAGTTGTCCTTTGGGAAGACTCACTCAAGGACTACCTTCAACTTCAATCAGAGGTGAAATTCTTATGAAAACTGAAATAGGAAAAAGGAAACCCGTAAAAGAACTTTTTTTTTTGGCTTCATCCAAAGGAAATCTGCCATTACAGTGTTGTGTAATATGTTATTTAAAGGGAAAGTTTCCCTTCTTTAAGAAATCTGTAGATCGAGTCAAAGAATTTAATATTGTTACTGGCAAGTAACGTCTCCAGATTGATAGGCCAGGAAACACTTGGCATAGAACGCAAATCATTAAAAAGTACATCTCTTTTTCGTTCAAATTCCGGGCAGTCAAGTATAATGTGTCCAGGGTTTGATGGGCCTTAAAAGAACTTGCATCACATCTTGGCACTAATAGTCTCTGGACAAAATTATTTAAAAAAGTCAAAAATCTTGGCAACTTTGAAAACAAGAGTCTTGTCGTTTCTCTACTTGCATGGCAAAATAATGAAACATTTCTTGGACAAGTGATGAGATGGAAAATGTGTATGGCAATTGAGGCATTGCTTGTTGGCCTGCTGGCTAAGCCACATGTCAAAACAAAATCTTCATCTAGAACAAGTCAATGCTAGTTGTGGTTGGAGTCATCCATTTTTTAATTTTCTACCGAGAGGAGAGACAACTGAATGTTGAATTGGTCAACAAAACTAAGTTCGTCTAACTCAAGGTTTTTTTGCTACAAATCCTCAGAGATGCACAGTCTTTATTAATATACAATTTACCCGTTAACATAAGTAGTAAGTAACCACCATACACTAAAACTTATATCCATAATATAGTTTTTTATTAAATCACACTTTCACCACATCATGGCACCAATAATAAATCATGTGGCTTGATGCGTTGAGTCATCAGGCTAGGTGTTCGACGTCTTAGCTAGGGTTGTTTCTATGGGTCCTCTAAGCCTTTGATAGTAGGCTAAAGTGGCTGAAAGATTGCTAGGGAAGAGCAGATACAGGACAGGGCCTTATACCCTGCCTTTTAGAACTCCAAAATGGATCAGTGAATTCTGAATAGTTACCTTATTTCATATATGAGACCTTATGCCAGACTTTATCGAATGCTTGGGGTCACATCTATAAAAACTGCATATAATTTTTCTTCAAGTGATTGTTCAAGGATTCGGTGGATCAGGCCAATTGTAGATATTAGTAAATCCCCCAAATTATTTTGGACTGGTTCCTTCATATTTATCAGTTTTTGTTTGGGACAACATTAAAAAAAAGATAAATTTCAATAAAATTACTCACTGTTGTAGTTATTTTTCATTGACAGGTGAAAGTTTTGAGAAATCTTTTTTTTAATTGAAACACATATTTTATCACGTTATTGATAATAAATCCAGTTGGGTTGTTTATAAAAACATTGCATATTTCCATTTATCACATCATTAATATTGTATTTTAATTAACTATATTTAGTATCTAAGGACTTGGTTAGATGAAAAAGCTATTGTCATGAGCAGGATTCGAACCTAAGGCCTTCTGCTCAGTAAGCTGCTGCTTTAACCACTTGATTAGTTGGGTCGTAAGTGTCTTGGTAGCTCAAGTAGTTAGAGCAGAATTGAGTAAAAGGTTTTGGGTTCGATTCCTGCTCAAGGCACTAGCTTTTTCATCTTAACCAAGACCTTAGATAGAAAGTATTAATTTGGTTAAATATGTCTACTAAATAAAATATGGTTTACTATCCCACTTGATATTGGGGTGAATTTTTTATATACATACACATTTGAAAATTTTTTTTACATACATAACATACTTATGAGAAGGTCCAAATAATTCAGCTAATATCACTCATTTTTTATTTTTATTTGTATTTTTATTTTTATTTTTTTGATAGTGGTTAATTAACTTCTGATTTGTTCTAGATGATGTTACAGCCAAGAGAAGTTGTATATATGTCCTTGCTCCTGAATCCGATCTTGAATCTGATTCAGGTACTGAAAGCGTATTAAGCATCCAAGACAAGTCAACAGGTACTGATCAATTAGTATATTTTAAAGAACAATTTTTTCATAATCACATTTCACCCATCTCAGATATTGTTAAATCGCCCACTGACACCTGTTCATCGTATTCTTGGACCAGCAGAAATAGTAGCGGGGCTTTTATTGACGTGGGGGTCGTGTCGTTGACAGAGTCGGACAGGGTTTACGATTGCATCCATATCAGAAACTCTTCCTCTACGTCTGAAGTGAGATTGTTTTCAAACCCCTTGGTGGTTTGAGATGAATTTAATGGGATCTTTTTAGGATGCGCAACCTTTGGCAGCTGGAAGCCCGATAGTCAACCACAGGATTTCGAACAGTTCAGTGCAAACGATCGATGATGAGAGTTTGTCCGAGTTAGAGGAAAACGACAAGAAGTGGACCTTCAAATATTGTCTATGGTGCAAATTATTAAATAGCAATCCTTATTTCAGATATTGTCAAAAATGTTATCTGGTGAGTTCTTCTTTGCTTTAATGTTGGTTTTTGCATTTTTTTTTTTAGGTATTCTGCCAAAATAAAAGGAATGCTGGATGAAATGAATGATTTTAAAGTAATGAGGTTTGAAAAAAATGTTAAGTTCAATACTATTTTTTTCAAAATGGATAGAAAATTATATAAACGTTTTAAATATTTAGGATTTTTTAAATTGAGAAACGCTTCGATAGGTCTGAAATTACACAGGTAGCTTATTGAGTTTTAGTTAAATTGTTGTAATTAAGATAATTTAATAGGCTTGTTATTATTGTTGAAAATGGGGGAAGGTCAGATTGGGAAAGCTTTTATGATTCTACTTTTTCCTTTTTTTCTGGCTCTGAAGTGATTTGGGATAAGTACAATTATCTAAATGCAAATGATTATTAATTATAAAAACCACCTTAAAAAATTTAAACAAAAAATGATTCATTCATGTTTTAATTTTAGGTAATTCTTAGGTCAAATGTGTTACTCAGTACTGACGAGCATTTCTTGTAATGTCCGAAGTACGAATGTTTTGCGAATTAAAACAAAATCACAAATTTTAATTATGGCCCGAAGGTGGTATGGTTAGGGGTAGTTAGGGAATGAAGGGGTCAGAAAATACCAAGGGGTACAGTAGGGATCAAATGCGCGACCGTATAGTCGCCTTTTCTCCTGATGGTGGTGGTACAGTGACCAAACAGCTCTGCAAAAAAAAAAAAACTATTAGAAAGGTGACATCGTTGACATTCATCCTGCATTTGATGAATAATTTGGGAAGAAATTAATTGAATATTTCAGGATTTTTTTAAGCACATATATATGTTAAATTTGAGAGGTTTCAAAAGAATTTTTAAAGAAAGAAAGAAGTGTTCAAACGATACATAACTGCCTTTTGTAAAAACAAAGAAAAATAAGCAAAATTTTTCTTTTTTCCTTTTTAAATCTTCGGCTTGCGTCCAAATTGTCCTTGTGAAAGCTTAATCCGATCTGGGTCCTCTCCTCTCTTTGTACTACCCTCCATCCTTTTGTTAAGCAGCCTACCGGCTGGCAGGTATTTTCAGATTTTATCGTCATGCAATAAATTATCCCTTTTAGAGCATTAGATGAATATTGCCAAGTAATGTCAACATATTGGACAATATGATAGTTTGCTGCCATTACTAGGCAAACATTTTGAAAACTCCTGTCCCTTCCTTAAAATTCGGGTGCAGACCACTACCATTCAAAGGGATACAGGGTGGGGATGATTTCCCTGGAGGAGAAGGAATGCGGCTTGGGTGTTTTCTTAGACATGGGGCAAACCGTCGGCCAGGCTTTCTCTGAAAACATCATCAAGGACTTTATTCCATCTACTTGTCCTAAAATCCTATTTGTCTGATAGTTACTTCCAAGTATGAATTGGAACATCCTTTCCCCCCATCAACTATGCAGCCATGGGTGCTCTGCAAGGCACTATCCTTGGTCCCAGGTGTTACATTGATCCTGATACAGTACTTGTCAGGTATGCAGGCCATTCTTTCAACAAACTCAGATCTACTTCATAAATCTCCTGTTTGGAAGAATTGTTTAAGAAATGGAGGTTCAGATTCAACGAAATCAAACCCCAGTGAATAACCTACACCCTTCACTCTATCACCTCAACAAACTACTCTTGAGTACTGCTTGACAAATTCTTTCTACAAAAGCAAATGTCTCTTTAACACTACTACTACCAATCTAGGCATAATTGTACTGTGGGAATTCAACTACGCATCAACAAAACTTGTACTTCATGAATTGTTTATACCTCTTGATTGGTGGTCTGCCAATTTGCAAGGATAATGAATGTTCCCAAACCCAATAAGTAACCCACTATCAATCCAACATGAGTTTTCTTGGTTATAATAATTTTAGTTTTAATAGATGGCCTGAAACAGGAATATTTTTAGTTGGAATATTTTGGACAATTAAAAATCTTCTTAACATCTTGTAATTTGGTATTAATATGTGATTTTGTTTTATAGTTAAGAAAAAGTTACCTTCCGATGAGACCGTGTCGAAAAAGACGTCAGACAAGAGTGGACTTGTTAATTGATTCGTGTAAGTTAGACTCAGCTGACAGTGGCATTGCTTTATCACAAAGCCAGTCTTTCCACAACGATACCGATGAGATGAAAATTGATCCTACCGGCGAGTTGTGCCAGATCTGCCTCGTCAGGAGGAAAGATGGTGGGTTCTGTCACGGCAATATAATCCATGTGTATTCATGTTACAAATGTTCAGTGAGAGCGTACAAGCAAAGTGGGCGTTGTCCCGTTTGCAATATAAGGACTAGACAGATATTTAAAGTAGTGTCTGTTTAATAATAATCCCTTTTCTAAGCAAAAATTATTTATAACAAAATCTAATTTATTTATTTTTTTCTTATAATAACAAACGTCAAGTTTTGTTATGACTGCTTTGACAGAGTCATGTTAAAGAAAACAAATGATCTTTTGACATTAGTATGTCGATTGTTACATAGCAGATTGGCATACTTAAATTATTTATGTAAATATTTATTATTTGGACGTTAAAGATCATCTTGATCTTCCTAACGTTGCTGTTATATATTTTATGTTATGTAAGAGGTCTAAAGTTTTGGACGCACTTGGTTACCATTATATTTCTAAGTCAGTATATTGTTTTATTTTTGTAAATAATAAAAACCTTTAAAAGGAAAGTATTTTTTTTTTTTTTTAAACAACCCTTGTTTAAATAACTTTATTTAATGTATAAATTCATTTATTTTACAGCTCTTAATCATTGTCTGTGAGCCTGTCTGCTGGTCCAGGGTTAAATTAATTTATTAATTAATCAAATTGGTGGATTAGTGAAGAAAGTTGTTGTCAACTGCAGCTAAGGTTTTAAGGAACTCGGAACAATCAAGATCATCAATAGTAAATTGAACAAGAACAGCGATAAAACCTGTTCAAGAAGTTTTCAAAATTAATTAAAAAGAAACTTGAGAGCTACATTGATGGAAATGTAATACTAAAAACTCACTTTCTGACCAATAACTAACTCCTTATTAAAGACAGTCGCGGAAAGGGTTAGTATAAATTTTTCACCATATTCCAAATTATATATAATCTTGTGGACTTATGGAAACATGGAAAAAAAAGGGTCCTCAAGACAGATTTCAGATTAATACCATGGGGAAATCATTTAATTAATTTATAACTTACCATGACTTGTTACAGTATGGAGAAATACAGGGCCTACACTATACCGAGCTTATTAAAACTTGAATTGAACTGTAAAATCTTAATTCTATAAGGGATAAGAAATTTTCAAATATTCATGATTCAAGATATTATTAAGTTGTGAAATTTCCCCTTGAGGCCTGCTGGGTGATGAACCTGTGGTTTGGTGTTAAATATAATTTATCATAATTTAATTAATAATTTTGGTCTGTCAAACTGTGTTCGGTCTCTTATATGTCTAAAACTGGAACAGGCAAACAAAAATGATAGGAAATGACCAACCAAGTGTTCAAAATTTCAAATAAAACTTAAGGATTAGTCTAACAAAAGAAAATAAAAATGTTAAAACTGTCAAAAACCACTCTGCAAGTTGGTAACATCCATTACAAAAGAAATTAACACAATACAGGGAGAACTGGGAATCAATGGAAATTTTGCGGCATATTTCAGGGTTTTTTAGTGCATAAACATTGCATGTTTAATGTTTTATCAAACAAAATGTAAATTACACATATTTGAATTTTTTTTTATTGTATATTGTATGACACCTTTAATGTGTGCATATTTATATGGTGGAGTTACAACAATCTGCTGACAGAGGCATTTTAGAAAGGAACATCAGTAGGGAAAGTAACCTACATTCTTGTCTTTTCCTACGCCCTTAAAAGCTACACATAAAACAGAACAAATACAAATTTTGAGAGAACCTAATGTCAAAAAAAGTTTGTAACATCTGTAATATTCTATTTTTAAAAAATTGTGCATTATGAAATATAACTCAGAATGAAATGCAATCATTGAAAAATAAAATTTTGGAGTATACGGCGTATGGAAAGCACAGAACAGAGAATACTTAAAGGGCAAAGATGGTGAATAAGAATATGAGAATAACGCCTCAGTTGACACAGTATAAGCCGTCTGATTTTAGATAAGTAATACGGTCAGTTATGACATCTAAACATTCGTGGATTAATTTAGACATTGATAATGTTAAAATGTTGATTTGTAATATTAATAAACATAATTTGCTGCCTAAAACGCATTTAAATTTAAGAGTATACAGCGACTGAATTTTCAATATTGCACATTTGCATTAAATAAATTTTTATTTAACCTCAGACACAGTTAATTACTTTTTATAGTGGAACACATGTATATATTTAATATCTTATTGGTTTCCTGTTAATAAAGACGTTTTCCACAAAAAAGAAATTTATTTATCAAGAGTTAAAAGTGTAATTTAGCTTCCATTGCACAATATAATAAACAACTTTGTCAGTTATTGCATTTTGTTGTGAAATTTTTCCTCATCAAGTTTATATTTATTTATTGATTAGGGGTAGTTTATTTATTTATTTTCTGTGGTACATATTTTTGTTGCAAATATTATTGAAACTGACATACATTTTGCTGTTATCAGCAGTGTCTTATAACAGCGAAAAGCTTAACCTTTGGCCAGGCATGTAAGGTTTTATTTAACGATAGAAAGTAAGGAAAGTTTTGTTGTTATTTTTGTGAGCTTGATTGTCTTCACAGTTTTCACATTTATCATTTCATTTTCTTTTAATTTTTCCACTCCTTCGCCAATTGACAGCCGCAAATATGAGAGAAGTGCCAGAATTGCAGCGCGACTGAGTCGTTATGTAATTAAATTAAATATGAAAGATACGATATCGATTTGAATGGAGATTTTCCTTCAAAATTTGGTTCAAACTCCCTTTCGAATGTTTTGCCAATATTTTCTATAACCCATATTAAAATATGAACAAGTTAAATGCCACTCCTAGGTTCAAAAGTTTGGAAATTTTAGACCAGAAAGCCCAACTCTGCTACCTAAAACCGAAGAAGCTACAAGAGTAAGTATTAGATTTAATGATTAACTTAAACTTTTGGACAATTTTGTTAAATTGTAACTTCTTTTGATCACAGTCTAATAATTAATATGGAAAGCCTGTATGACAGGATTCAACACCTGTCAAAATCCAACAATAAAGATATAGAAGTTGAGTATATCTACTTGTCGCGTTACTTCACAATGTTGAAAATGGCTCAAGAATCTCCTGATTTCAAGAAAAAGAGTTACCCAATGGAGTTCATAAAGGCGAAAGAACTCTACAATCGTTTAGCAGATGTAACAGACCAATTAAAAAAATGGTAAGTTATCAGGGCATGACATTTCAGATTGTTAACCCAAATTTTTCATTATGGTCCTTCAGTTTATATTTTATTACTTTAGGTATAGTGATAACAGTGCAAAGACCTTGGAAAACAACACTCCAAATGTTACCAGAACTCAGACAGCAGACCTTAACAAAAACAATCGGGTCGGCAATGCTGTCATTGAGAGGGAGAAAGATGTGCAGAACGGAAATGCAGTTAGCAATGGTGCGCTGCTTGTCAAAACTTATATCATTTATCAACTTGTTTCTTGTTTAAATCTATATATTTTAAATTTTGTTGTAGAAAGAAAGGAAGAGAAAGAATTCATTGAGCCGAGTGAATTTTACACGCTGGTTAGAAATAATGCTGTCAAGCCTATTCTCATTTTGGATGTACGGCCGACGGATGACTTTAAGAGTTCCCAGATTATACCACCAGTACAAATAATTAACATCCCGCCTGAGTTGCTAAAAGCAGGGTAAATATATATACATTAGATTTAATGTTGGATATTCAATATCATAGTTTACCTAATTTAATTTTCTCAACAAAGAACATCAATAAATTTATATGTGTATGTATGTATTTAATATTTTATTGGTTTACTGTTAGTAAAGATGTTTTCCACAAAAAAAAGAAGTATATTTAACAAGATTATTTGTTGATAAAATTAAATTAGGTAAACTATTAAATGATATTTGATATCCAACATTAAATCTAACAACTGAACAAAATTAGAAAAACTGCATTTACTATTTAAGAATATTTTCATAGGTTAAAAATTGTATATTTTTTAAATGTGTAGAGATATTTGAATAATATTTTTTAAATTTCAAGATGTCGAAAAAACAACAAAAACTCAACAATTGAAGTTTTCACTCTTTCTTTTTTCTCCAAGTAAATTTTAACATACAGTCGCAAATCTTAAGTGTTAACACAGCCATTGATCACTGGAAGGTTCTGGGTTGAATCCCAGTGTTTCGAAGTATTGGGTTGTAACCTGAGCCCATAGCATTCCTCAATTATGTGATGTTATTTCTTTTGTGTTCTGAAGCAATGCAGTATTACACACTCTGAAAAGGGATTACTTAGTGTTTTTAGAGGACTAGAGTTTGGAGTGTTGGTTAGTGGTAGAACACAATGTGGGTTCAATTCCCACCATCACCCCTGCAATTTTTGACCCAGTAACTCCCCCCCCCAAAAAAAAAATGAAACCATTTAATTAATTATATGTTTTATCTGAGGTCTTGGTTGAGATGAAAAAGCTAGTTAGTGTTACGAGTGGATTTAAACCCATGACCTTTGGCTCAATATACACCACAGCTCGAACTATTGGGTTGTCCGGAAAATAATGCAGGATTTTAAGTTTTCATTAAAAAAAATCTATATAAAATATTCTGTTTACGTTTACAGGATTACTCATTTGTATGAATGTCAACACTTATTAATCCTCTTCCAAATGATATTGTTTGTTTACCTCTGTAGCATTCCGCTACTTGGAAATAATTCAGTCATCCTTATAATGTCAAAGCGAGAATTTCGTACGATTTTCTTTTACGAGTTTAAACTCGGCCGAAGCGGAGCCCAAACGGCTAGAAACATTAACCAAGTCTGGGGCGAGGGTTGTGTTAATGAGTGCACTGTGCAAAGGTGGTTTAAAAAATTTCGGGAGGGAGATTTCAGCCTTGAAGATGAAGAAGGTCGTGGAAGGCCTTCCTCTCTTAATGATGATGTTCTGCGATCAGTGGTGGAAGAAAACCCCAAAACAACTGTTCGAGAACTTGCAGAGCAACTCAAAGTCAGTAAAACGACCGTCGCTGACCACCTCTTTGGTCAATCGGAAAGGGCCCATTTTGTTGCATGACAACGCTCGACCACATGTGTCACGTGTAACGTCACAAAAATTATTGGAGCTTGGCTATGAAACTTTGCCTCACCCACCCTACTCTCCGGACCTCTCGCCTACTGACTACCATTTTTTTAGACACCTGGACCACTACTTACAACACATAATATTCAAAAATCAAACGGAACTGGAAAATGCATTTATTGACTTTATCAATTCTAAAAATTCTGAATTCTACTCAGACGGAATTAATAAGTTACCAACACGTTGGGAGAAATGTATTGAGAGTATGGGAAATTATTTTGATTAAAGAACATTGCTTTAAAGTAACTAGTTTCTTTTTTTTTTGTTTAATACCAAAATCCTGCATTATTTACCGGACAAATAAATACTTGAGCTAGTGTCTCTATCTTAACAATCTAAGTAGTTAAAGCAGCAGGGTTTCAATCCTGCTTATAACACTAGCTTTTTCATCTCAACCAGGACCTTAGTTAAAAAAGTATAATTAATTAAAATAATTAATATAGTCAATTATGACTACTACATTAAATACATATACGGATATATGGAAAAATACAAGATATTTTGCCTATTCAAAATGGAGGCAAATAGTGAATTTTTGTCATTCAATCATTTTTTTTAATTACTGCTAAGAACTACTACAAGGAAAACTTGTGAAGTAAAGAAGCCACTGTCCATAAGGAGTTTGTTTGGTTCAGAAACGGAAATTTTGGTTTGGAAAACACAAAGCACTAAGGTTGGCATGCAGCTGTTGACCAAATTCAAGCTTTTTTTCACAAATAACATGCACTGAACAACACAAGACATCACAAAGACAATTATGATAAATGTTTTAATGCATCTAAGAGCAGCTCAATATTTTTGTCAGAGCAATATATAGTTTTCTTATATTTTTACTCAGAATAATTTATTAGACCGCATCTCCATATGTGATTACCTCATAAAACGGCATTTGAATGACCCATTTTGTGGGGGTCATTGGTTGCAACAGTTTAGGCATTGGCATGGCACTCATCCACTCTAACATAATGGTATATCTGGGCTTTTTCCCTTCAAAAACCAGCACCCTACAGGCTTATTTCACCACCCCCAACACTTTCAAATAATCTCATTCAGGAGAGCCACAGGGTCATATAAAAAGAAAATGAATAAATAAAAATAACTTTAATCAAAGGAAAAAACCCTGTTTTGACTTTCCTTCCAGTCTGTAGACAGTTTTTTAATTAATAAGCCTTAATTCTCTTCGGTACAAAAACACTTATTTTATGTATGTTGGAATTACACCGGCTAATTTATTGGAATGTAAAAACATTTTATTTGATCATTTGAATTTAACAAGTCATAAATTGGGCTAACAACAGATAGTTTTTCTTTTACATTATTAGTACAATTCTCAAAATAAAGAAGTAATATACAATTATTTTATTTGTTTTTAATAAAAAACTTCTTGAGACGTATACCATCTGAGTTTCACTTAAAAATATAATGAAAGTATTATTTAGTCAGATTCAGTGGTATGTAAATACTCCTATGTTTTGACTGGAATTAAACTATATTGTTTTTAAAAAAATAGGATTTATTTGCTCAACTTATAAGTATAATTTATTGTAGTTTGTCTGCCGCAAAGCTGCGTGACAAATTGAAACAACACGACAGGTTGGTCTGGGATAAGAGGTCAGAAATTGAAAGGATAATTATTTTGGACTGGAAAAGCACTAGCACAAAACAGCAGAACGAGCTGAAGCTCATGAGGGATATAATTTTAAAAGTAAGCTTCTGTAACTTATCTCAAGTCAGCCATACACTCAGTTTATTTTGTTTCAAATTTGATTTAAAAAATAATATAACCTATGAACACAAGCTGCTGCTAGATAAATAGCCAGAATTTTATTTTTAGTGGGATCCTTCAACATCGTATAAATGCAAGCCTGTTTTTGTCAATGGTGGCTATGAAGAAATTTTGTCGATGTACCCAATGATAACTACAAGACCTAAAGTGAATCCACCCAGGAACCCTAGTCCTGAATTGTTCAGTTCATGTAAGTGACCAATTAATTTATTGTTTTTACCCTTCTAATTTAACATTATATTGCAGTACATTCCTTGAATTATCCTGATATCGACTTGAGCATCGAACAAAATAAACGAGTCAAACAAATGGAGGCAAAATCTTTCGATAGATTATTGAAGGTTGATTTTTTAAAAATTGAAATCCATTGTCATGTTTTAAAGTAAATTTTGCATTTTAGCCGAAAGTGCAGTCAGAACTGAGCTTGAATAATTCAGTTATAACCCCAACGGTATCTCAAGAGCAGTCCCCAACTATTTCCGAAGACAAGTCAAATGATAGCGATTCGAATGTAACGATTCCAGATTCTTCATCTGAGGAAGAAGAACCTATACCTGTATGTTTTAATCATTAAAACCATTCACAATATTAAATTAGGAAATTATTTAATGTTGTTTAAATTCAGGTCCAAGACATTGAAGAGTCAGCCAGTAAAGAACAGTTCGATTTAAATGAAATGAGAAAGAAAAAACCTGCTTTCCAACCATCCAAGTAGAAATTAGTTTTATGTACTCAACATTCACAAATTTTAGTTTTGATTTTTTTCCAGAACACAAATTAATAGCTCATCTGACCTCATATTCTCAAAATCAAGAAATGGAAGTTCCCAAGATATGTTTTCCAAAACGTCGACTCCTTCTTTCGACCATTCCAAGTAAGTATTTATATATTCTTTGCCATTTTGTTTTTCTACGATCGATCAAATAATAATTTATTTTCAACTTTTCAACTTGGCCCGGTGCATATCTTTGAAATCCCTTGTATAATTTCAGTTTTGTTATCCAAAATGATGGATGAGTCATACAAATAATATAGACCTGTGTCACCTGTTTATCTTTTAGTATATTATAGTTTACAAATATATATAAAAACAAATAGTCCACCGACGAAAAAAGCAACGCAGGATAGACTTTTGACGTAAATGATTCAGTGTAGTGAATGATGTTGCACCTAATAGTCAAATTAACAATTAAATCAATTAAAGACAACGATTATGTCACAAAGACGAATTTCATGCTCCCTTGGTAAGTTGAAAGGGGTTCTGAATTGTAAGGTTAAGTTAATAAGTTGACATTTCAACATATCCAATGGAAAATGGATTCATTAGGCTGGAGTTCCATGACCAACTTTTATGTGTGTGTGATTGTTGATGAAATTTTAGGTAAAATTCATGCAGATTGATTTACAGGTAACAAACCATCAACTTTATTAAGTTAAAATAAGAATATCTTCTATAGTAATGAATAAGCTCTTGTTAAAAGAAAGAAATCTAAAATAGGGAAAATTATAAGAATGGGACTAAATAATTTTTAAGATTTAAAACAATTTTTTGGTATTAGGCATGAAACATGAAAGAATGGTTACCTTGGCAATAATTAATTATTTGAATATAATGGAAATTTCTCATCATATAAACATTTTTTCAAATACTTCAGGTTCACTGAGTGCTGTCTTCCTTTCTTCCAATGTGACCTAAAAGATCTATTGGTTTAGAATTTACCCCTTTTTATTTTTAAATCTCAAGGACTTTCTGGGAGTTCCTCTTCTTCTTATTTCTTTAGGCGTTAATTTTGCACTCGTTAATATTTCGCAATCGTAAAAATAGACATGCTCTAATGTTTCTGCCTCTTCATGACAAATTAGACAAATTTCTTATTCGTTATTTATTTAATTTTTTAAAATATTTTTTTGTTGGTGGTGATCAGTATAATTATTTTACATAATTCTTCCTGCTGAGAGAGTGATAGATTACTGTTTCCTGGTTGTAATGTTAAGTACTTCTTTGATTGTTTGGCACCTGGTGATTTCATCCAGTGCGTGATCATTTCTTTTCATGTCCTTCATCCATTTGTTCCGCTTTCAGCATGCTTTGTAATATGCCAATTTACAGATCTGGTCCAAAGGACGTGAGGGCTGTTCATGTTTGGGTTAGTTTGTCAGCCTTTTTGTTGCTTTCACTACCCTCATGTCCTGATACCGACATCATCTTGGAATATTGATGGTGTGCGGCCCAGCATTAAGTCGTCAAAATTTGGGCCTTTGATTCCTGACTTCACACCATGTTCCATTTTAAGGATCTGTGCACCATAATAGACTTTTATTTTTATTAATTAATCCTTTTATTATTATTTTTAAGGGGCTTTTATTCTTCCAAACATCTCTTGTTATTTTTGTTAGACTAATTCTGTAAAAATTTGGTTTGTCTTTTCACTAATAAAAATTCAATGAATAATTGTCATTAAATTGTTTGGCGCTGTATTTTCAAAAAAGTTGAAATTGTAACCATATTAAAAAACTTAATTTGTTTCTGTATTTTTCAGGGATGCAGACAGTGACAGTGAAAGTAAGTAACTTAAGTATTTGTAATTATAAATTATAATTTTTGAAAAAATAAATTAATTTTAATTATATTGTTAGCAAATTACATTACACTCAAAGAAAATGGAACTTCAAGTGTGGCTTCGTCATTCAACAGCAGAAGACTGCATAAAACGTCATCCTCCCCTAACATAAGCAAGGTAAATGAAGGTTGTCAAATTTCTGTACACATTGCAACCATTTATATGTGTATATTTTTAATTTGCAGCTTAATGATAATGAATTGATAATTCCGACATTTTCAAGATCAAATAAGCCAGTTTCCAAATTCCCTGCGTACGGAGAAAGGGCTGATTCGACCTATGGTTCCTCCACTGTAAGTACATGAGACACCAGAATTGTTAGCAATACATAATATTGAAAGGGAATTAGCACTAATAGGATTACCATACATCACGTTTTTTTGTTGTTGTATGGATTTAACTGGTCCACGTGATTTTCAAGGTGGTTTATATAACACTTTCCTTACACCTTTGGTTGCCTAAAATTTATTACTCGCCTTGTAAAACTTGATTTGTACTTCAGCCTATTTAAATGTAAACATTTTGACAGTTCAAGGAAATGCATATTGATTTTTGTCAAGCTGTAAAAACTTAATTTATAAATGAAAAAAGTTATAACATCGTTTAACGTAAATAAACCAAAAATTTTAATTATTATAAATGTCAGAATAATTGCTTGATATACTTTTTATTCAAGTTCTTCATACAATGAAAGTATTTAAATCTAATTAGGAACCACCTGTGTCAAATGTTTTATAAATCCATTTAGGCTCGGCAAATGGAATTTCAATGTGATTGTGTTCGATATGGGTCTAACTGTAAAATGCCATCACCACTTTAACTTTTCATCCAACTATATTTCATTTCTTGGGAAGCTTCTCAAACGAGTGAGTAACTTAACATTTCCTTACAAAATAAATCTTATCAGTCTAAATAAATAAAATTCTTGCTGCTTGCTATTAGTAAACACTAAATTATAGTTTGCACATAAAACTTGTGAAAATATCTGTGAGGAGAATAATTTAATATTATGTTTTCAAAATATATCAATTATGGTTTATTTGGACTTATAACGTTGAAAATACAAGAAATCATTCTTGCTGGATTTATTTTTTAATGGCTTCATGATTATCATATCAGCCATAACAAGGTATTGTATATAATATGTATTTTTGTGGCAAGTGGGAGGTTGAGGGGAAAAACGGGGCAACAGTGGGAATCAAATCCCAGGGGTTTCCAAGCCAAGAGTTTAACGTGCTAACTACTCAGCTTCCGCAGTTCTTGCTGGGCTTGATATTGTAATCTATTAACAATTAACTTGCAGTTTGGCCTCCATGCCTCTATTAGTATTTAAAAATAGTTGAATTTTTGTAATTGCGTAAAACATTTGTCATTTTATGATGTGGTAGTAGAACACATGATTTTCAAGTAATCAACAAATGAGGTGAGGTGGAATATCTGTCAAAATTATCCTTTTATTCTTTTTTGTAAATAGTTTTATTTACATTTTAACGTTTTAAAAATTACCCTGATCTTGATTATTATTGAATTTCTAAACAAAAGTCTACCATAATGCATAAGCAAGAAAAATCTAAAAGCAGGCAAAATAAGAAACAAACGAAGTTTATTGATGGGAAGGCAAAAGAGGTGGAAAGTCAACAAGAAATGAAATGTAAGGCTGAAAAAGAGATGTATGAGAAGAAGAAAAGAGACGAGCTATTGCCACAAATAGACATTTTGTTTAAGAGGATAAAGAATAAAGTACAAAAAGGAAAACTAAAAAACAGAACTTTAAAAGAATGGTTGAGGTATATAAACTGCAATAGACCTACTCCAGAATCAGCTTCCGATTTGCATCTCTGCTTTTATGAATGGGAAATCCTTTCAAAGAATTTTAAACTTGAAGATGTAATGCAGGAGTTTGAACAGCTGACATCGTTTTTCAACATTGTCACAGAAATCACTGAAGAGCCGGTAACATTGACTCAGATTATGGTGAAAAACATAAAATCCATCATACATGTGTGGCAGTATACAATTTTAAAAGAAATAGATTTTGCATGTTTTTTACTTATAAGGAATGTTGAATCGTCTTTCTCTAAAATAGACTATTATACAGGAGAATACACCTTTCGTTCAAAATTTGTAAATATCGGTATGTGGTCATTCCTTGAATGCCCGTTACGATTAAATTTTAAAAAGAACCATCCACCAATTAAATTTGAAAATTGTGCTATTTCACTGGTCTTACCTAGAATACCTTATAACACTAAACCATTCGTTTTGCGCTGCATGCACATAGAATTGGATTTTTACAGTACTACAAGTAGGAGCAATGATCTTTTTGTCAAAACAACAACGTTAAATTTGTTGTCAGAAGTAAAAAGATGTTACGACATGGTCACTGCTATCACAAAGGAATTCCAGGAAGCTGAAGAATTCAAACTGCAATATGGAAAGCTTCAAAAAGAACAAGGCAATGCAGATAAAGCTATAAATGAAGTTTCATCATTATTTCTGCCATCTTTTTCATCACATAATTTAGTGGAATCGAGAAGATTATCTTATCTGTCGCTGAACAGTCAGCATTCATTAGAAAAAAGTTCAAAACCATCAATTGTAGAGGGTTTTGGAACTAGAAGTACAAAAGGCAGCAGTATTAACTCGAAACAGTCTTTTTTTCATAATCGACACCGAGGCACTGTAGAAAGTAATGAAAGTATCAATTTTTATCATCGTTTTACACAGACATCAGCTGTTTCTGTAGATATGCATGTTTTATTTAATGAACAGTATGACATGTTTCTCGATGCTATGTATGATGAAAATGATGATAAAGAATTCATAGCTATTTTAAATGAAACAAATGATCCCACAAGGAAGTCTGCAACATTCACCGATCTCTTTCTTCCTAAAGAAGAAAAGAACCAGGAGGTTAAATCGAATTTCAATTCCATTAAAGAAGTCTTAAATAGCACAATGTTAATAAAGAATATAACTGATATAGATTATGAAAAAAAGGTTAGCGTTCTCTCAAAAACAAAATCTCAGATATTTAATATGCGAGAAGAGGAGGCTCATAATCATTTCATTGACTCACTGAAACAAGAATTAGATGATGATGAACTTAATTTGAGAGCTTATACTGTGTTAGGAGGTGTTTATTACATTGATATCTTTAAATGTGTTTTTCAACCGTTTCCACTAAAAGGAGGCAATTACGTTCAGGTTACTGAAGGTCATTTTGATATCACGAGAGAACCACTGATGAGCAAGTATGTTGAACCATCGCCATTTAATATGGAACTTCATGAGGTGTCTATTTTGGAAAATATGGACCAAGAGGAAGACATTGAAGAAGAAGAGGAATCTCAAGAAGAATATCGGGTTGAGGAAGATCCCAAAGATGATATGATTTCAGTCACTATACATTTGGAAAATGGTCTGTTTAAGCTTAATGATCCGATTCCGGTAATTTGGGATGAAGAAAGAAAAATCTGGTCTCGAAAACATCTTTTTCAGTGTCGATTTTATAAAAATGAAAATATAATACAATTTCAACTCAACAAACTTGCACCATTCGCTTTTGCACTTCCACGTTTCCACCAACTACCATACAAAGACTGGCATCTTACTCCTCACGAACAAGATTTAGTATCCCTACATCTTACATGTCAAGATTTTACAATTTTGTTCTTAATTGGTGAAGAGAAAGTGTCCTTGGAAAATGTAGAATTAAAAAATAACAGCAGATTCTTGGAGGAAATATACGGAGAACCTTATGAACCAGATGATCTCTTTTTTATCTTGAAAAATAATGGAATCGACATATTCCCTAGGACAGATAGCTTCCTGTATGTAGAAGGATCCTCTTGTAAAAATCGATCTGTCGAAGACCATGTCTATCTCACAATGTCCTTATTCGTTCAAATTCTTGAATATTGTTCATCAACGTGGAATAGAGCTGTCGGCTGGAAAAATGTCATCTTTCAGGGACGTCAAGCAAATGCCGTTACCACCAATTACATGACGTTCAGATGCAACAATTTAAGAGCTGACTGGTTAACTTTGAAAGAAGATTCGAACGGTTACAAAGAAAAAGTACATAAATCAGTAGGATTTGTACCAGACGTGTATTCATTGTTTAGCAGACTGTTTGGAAGAGAATTCAACCAAATTACAACAAATGCAGCACTTATTTCTACTGTCTATTATGTACTTTCACAGACCAGGGTTCTTTCTTATTCTGGTGATCCAAATAAACCTTTCATATAACAATAATTTCTTATTTCACCTGCCAACATTAAAAATGACACCATTAAAAATAAATAAACACTTTGAACATTAACTAAAACAAAAAATGAACATGTATGTACATGTGTTTTGTTTAAACTAAAATTATTTCTACACATCTGGTTATTATATTTGTATTACTTAGAAAAGTTCTTTCGTTTGTGTAGTCCAAAAGAAATATAATAAATTTAAACACAAAAATAAATAAATACATTAACATTTTAGTTGGTATTTCAATAAAAATGGAAACTTCTCACACAATTTTATTGTAATACAAGGATGTTTAGCTTAAGTGTGGACATCTGAACCACCCTGGGTGCAATTGTTTAAATGGTACATATATCAGGGTGAGAATGTAATTTTAATGTGGAATTGACTGGATAAACAATTTAATTTTTTGTAAAAAATTTTATAAACGAATAATGTAATTTTAACTTTAAACCTAGTAAATTCATTATTTTTTGTCGTCCGTTTGACTATACCTTTCAATTTTTTTTTTTTTAATTTAAGACTATATCTTTCAATCTTTATCTCTTAAATATATTAATCTTTTATATCTTAATATCTTTATGACAACTAAAAACCTTAATTAATTTAAACCTAGTGTTTGTGTGCCTTAAAAAAAAAAAAATAAAAAAATAAAATATAAATAAAAAACTGTCAAATTAACTTTTATATAAATTTTAAAAAATCAACCATCTTTTGTGACGTATGTGTATTAGATATCGGTATCTTACATAACCGCTCATCTTTAAAATCCACTAATTTGATACAAAGAACTTGTGTCTTATTATTCTGAATAAGTCTGTCCCTGTCCCTCTTGCATTGTAGATCAAACTATTATGAACAGATTGAAAGATAGGTTTGGAAGTATGGTTTAAATAGTTCATATTTTAGGGGGAGATTATCTGATTTTAATATGAAATTCTCTTTTAAAAAGTAAAAATTCAACCAACTTTTGTATATTGGACATCATCCGTATCTGTTAGACTTTTAAACTTTTTTTCTTACACATTTACCTGCAATTTACATGCATTTATTTATTTAGCTTAGCTTTTGAACCAAATGGTCAGGCAACAGAAATCCCAAGCCAAAAACACTGACAGGTCTAGTCTATATTCTGTGATTTATTTCATTCTAATTATTTGTCTGGCTAAATTTTTTGATTGACCCTTATAAGGAATTTAAGGTATATTTTTGGCAGGTAAAGACATCTCAAATACTTCTTCACAATCTTTATTATTTG
Source organism: Cimex hemipterus (assembly GCA_039619505.1). Lineage (NCBI taxonomy): Eukaryota > Metazoa > Arthropoda > Insecta > Hemiptera > Cimicidae > Cimex > Cimex hemipterus. Next base: position 28,327,196 of record CM077104.1, on the reverse strand, counting down.
ATGGAGAGGGACTAATAAAGTATTTTGTTAATACTAACTGTAAGCCAAGTTCTCATTGGTTCTGTGATTCACATAGGAATTTATTGCGTTCTTTTTTATTGTGCTTTTATCTGGAGTTTAAACTATCCACTGAGCAATATTCTATAATTCTAGTATTGAAACCGAAAACACTGGCTGCTGGTACTCACAAAGTTGCAGACACAGTTATTCATTTTCAGAAAAAGATTGACAGAGGCGAGAAAACAAAATTAAAACAGTTTTAAATTAATTAAAAGGCAATTGGAAGAACAAGAAATGTATGATGGGACCATTTAAAATAGTCTAATGAACAGTTAGTTCGTCAGAATTGATGCTGCCAATTAATTAAGGTATCCTCCATCAAAATATTTTGGCTAGTAGTGATGTGATTTTGGACCACATAGGTCACTTAATGAAGGACAAAATCTCTCTCTCCCTCCCTCTCTCTGAGCATAATTGACTATCAACCAGGAAAATAACTTTTAAATAATACACATAATAAAAAACAGGTTTTGTCATTTCTGATCTTTCAAGTCTAATCTTGCTTTTTAGTTCTGTCAGAAAGTCTTGATAGTTCATTATCTTAAGCAGTGGGTTTTTGTGTTATTTGTATGAGAGTGAGTTTATTAGTTCAGGCTGCTGAGGGTTTGTCTTACCATAAAAATTAATAGATTTAAAACTTTTTTACTTGAAAAGTCTACTTGGAAGTATACTAATCTTAAATCAGTTGAAAAATTATTCACCTGACAAAGTTTTAAATATATATTATAAATATATTACTATTGCTTTTAATAGATTGGGAAGTTTGTGCCATAAGTGGGTGTAATTATGCTTAGAATTGTCTGATCGCTCATGTCACACACACAAACACAAAAAAAGACAAAATCAAGGTAACCAACCAGAAATTCCTTTTTTTTAAATTGTTTTAATATCCTTAATTATCTTTTTATTTAGGAGAAGAGAATTAGGTGTTCGTTTACATCACTTAATACTAAGAGAATAATACGTCACTTCATAAAGAAAAAAAAAAATTTTATCGGTTGTTAAATAATAAAAATTTGCTTTCTCATGGTTTCAAAAAGTGGGAATTTGTGCATGCTTATTGTACAAATTTTAGTTCAGTACTAGGGTGGCTGTGGCATCTCATAAAATTTGCTCTGAATTTGGTTATAAAACAAGAATTGAGCGCACTGCTTAAAAGTGATACAAAAAGTTTTTTAAAAAGTTGCCCACCAAATGCAGTGTCACCTTTTGCTAGTGCATACAGTGAAACCACTGTGCAACGGACTGCTAAGGGAACCAAAGAATCGTCTGTTGTAGAGAGTTGGATAACAAAACTAGATTTTTATAAACCAAATTCACTCCCTATAATCAGTATTACCATAATATGTACATATAAGTATATTTATTATATATTTAAAAATAAATATATTATTTTGAAACATGAAAAAAAAAGAAAATTAAAAAATAATAATAATAAGTAGATGATGGGGTTTGGTCTGCAAGTTGGCAAACTCATGTTGGACTGGCACATGGGCATCCAATAGTGCCTGTGTGCCAGTCCAACATATTTAAAATTAATATAAAATAATTTTAAACATGTAAGTGTCTTGAAATATGATGTAAAAATTTATGTTTTAAATTATTGTGTAATTTTCATTTTTATTTGCTTTTGAACTTTTTTCCTTTACAATATTTTTTTCTTGATTGCATATTAGTAGTATTATTGTGCTATAATTCTTTGAAAATCCCTTACTCAAAAAATAAATAAAATAAATAATAAAAAAGACGAAAATAAGTTTGCTTTTTTAAATTTTAATTTTCTAACTTTATTGATGTCCTCCTTCACAGTACAATGTAATTGTCAGGCCAGCTAAAAGTGAAAAAACAAGTCTTTGTGGTGTGAAACAATTTCTTGAAGGGAATAGGGCTAGTAGGGAAAAAATTGAACAACTTTTTGTTCACTTATTTTATTTTATTCTGGGAAAGCAGCGTGCAATCTTTTTCAAGAACATTTTTCTATTCGTGTAATAAAAAATTCAAGAAATAGTCACAGAAAAGGCAAAAAGAGGAAGAAAAATTGTCCGTTATTTGTCAGTACTGAATAGGATCCATTTCTGGAACATCCAAAAAACATCTCTCTTATTGCTATGGAAGCAATGAAAGGCAAATGTTTAGATGTTGAAAATTGTTACCGCTGGAGCCGGTTTGCTCAGCTTACATATCCCCAACTCGATGTACCAAATGGATTCATTGCTTGTGTTCAGTTCCTGACATGTTGATTCAAATCAAGTTCTATAGTTTCTCTTATTTCATTATCATTTAAAACAGAAGATCTTCCAGACAGTCCTTGGTACATCTTCAATCCCTTCATTCTTAGAATTGAAATTTTTGAACCACTTTTGAGCAGTGAACTCATTTATTGTTTCATCACCGAACCCAATGCAAATTTTACAAGCTGCCTCAGCTACCCTGGTACTGAGCTAAAATTCATACAATAAACATGCACGTTTATGGGTTTTGTAGCCACGAGAAAGAAAATCTTTTATAATTTAAAGTGAAATGTTCAAGACACTTTTTCTTTGTGAATTGATGCATCTCTAAGCATTTGTGTGATGTAAACACCTAATCCTTGTATACAATTAGAAACCAGTGTTAAAACAATATCCATGTATGAATATCCACTCAATTTTTTCTTGTTACCTGTTTGAAAAATAATGCAAATTAATTGCAATCACATACAATTTTAAAAAAACATTTTTACAGGCGGAGGGCCTAACCGGACTTAAAAACTTTGCCAACAACTGCTATATGAACTCGATAATCCAGTGTCTGAGTAACACTCAACCTCTTGTAGAGGCATTAATCGGAACCACTAAGGACAGTTTAGAAGTTGTATGCAATCCCAGGAGTCGGACCAAAGGGAAGATTGCTACCGAAGTAAAACAGGCATTCAATCACATGTGGCGAGGTGGGATTCGAGTCTACTCCATCTCAGACCTTAAGGTATTTTAATTTCAATGATGGTATAACAGCCAAAGAAATGATTATTTAAATAATAAAAGGTTAACAATTATCAATGAAATCTAAAAGTAGAAATCCTAGTTTGATGTATTAGAGATCCATGTGTTTGCTTTTGTTATAACGAACTTATAAGAATAAAAGTCAATTTGTATAATTTAATTTTTTGATATTCTAATCAGGAAGAGATGGGCAACGTTAAAGACATATTCAAAGGTTCTGCTCATCAGGACTCCAATGAATTTCTCATCATTCTTCTTGAACATCTTCATGAAGATTTAAAAATGGTAACTTTTGTGTTTTGGCCAGATTAAGCATTTAGTTTCACGTTGTTTTGTTTGTTAGCCTTCAGTTCCTGGGAGTTTGGCAGGTGCCAAGGAAGAGACCGGCGAAAAAGCCTGGGGTGAGTTCAAACAGAAGAACTCCTCAATAATACAAAGGCTGTTTTATGGACAGCACAAATCCACAGTGTCATGCGCCACGTGCGATTATACTTCTGTGACGTTCGAACAGTTCTTTAATCTTTTTGTACCCCTGCCACCGAGGCCTGGAACAGTTTCCCTTATGGTAACGATTTCTTGATTTGTCATTAATATCAAATTTGATTTAATGTGTTGCTTTTTTTAAAGGAATGTATTCAACTGTATATGTCAGGAGAAAGAATAAGTGGTTGGAAATGTCCAAAATGTAAGACGGAAAGGAACGCCACAAAAAAATTTGATATATCTATCCTGCCTAGGATTTTAGTTATAGCTCTTAAGAGGTCAGTAGCAGGTCACGTACACACACGTGTATGTAATAAATTGTACGGATTTTCAGGTTTACACAAGATGATGATTCGTGGCTCCACAAAAAGGAAAACATTGTTTCATACCCGCTCACAAATATGGACATGTCTCGTTTTGTGGACCCAGGATCAGAACAGAGGTTTTATAAATATGACCTGTATGCCATGTCCATTCATTCTGGAACACTGAAATCTGGACATTACCGCGCCATATGTAAAAATCACCATACTAACAGGTGGTTTATTTTTTGCAAGACTTATTTAGTGTAAAATGTAAATAGAAACAACTAACAAACTGTATTTTCAGATGGTACATGTTTGATGATCAGTCTATAGAACCCCTTCCAGAAGTAGCAGTGGAAAATAATCCTGAGGTTTACATTTTATTTTATAAGGCTGTTAAAGAAGATTAGTTTTCTGGTAGTTTTACCACAACCCAAAAAAAAAAAAAAAAAAAAAAAAACTCATGTTTTTGTAAATAATACAATATTCTTGTACATTTGTATAGTGCTTGAATTTACACGTTGACTGTGGTGTCGTCTCTCACAAAAATCGGTTCTGGTACATGAAATGTATCTGTATTGATTTTTCTAATTGAATTTAATTAAATTCTGACTCATTTGGTATGTTTATACTTCAAAACTATTATACCTATTTGCAGTAAATTATATTTAAATTTACCTGCTCAGTTGCACGAGGGGATTGATGCGATGCACAGTCAATGTGTTAAATTATAATACAAGCAGGACTATCCAAAAAAAATATATAAATAATTTGAAAAGTAAGACTTTGCGTTTGAATTAAATTGCACTGAACATAAATTGTTTTTACCATAACATTCCATCAACTGATTCATATTTCAGACGTTGTTGTACATTTGTTGATTTTTAAATGCGTTGTTGACTTTTCAGATATTTTTGTAAGTTTTCTTCAACGCTTTATGTTTTTTTAGGGTTTTAATATGAGTTAAATTTGTTTGGACTGGTTTCTGTGGACAAAAGAAAATGAAAAATGTCTAAATTAATTTTTGTTTAGAACTTCTTTTCTGTCACTTTGGAAGGAGTAGGTTTAACAAGTATTACATTTTCAAAAATGAAATTTGATCATTTCCAAATACATGTTGGGTTGGTCTGTTAGACACATTTTATGAACTATATGATATAATGGAAGCAATGAACAAAATATGTTAATTTTATATTAGGTATATTGTTATAAAATAGAATACATCTTATTAAAAAAAAGTCTAAAGAGTAAATTATATTTATTTTTTCAAGTTGGTTTATTGCATTGTTTGCCTTATTTTTGTCTTTATATTTTCAGCATAATTGATACAATAATTTACTGTTTTATTATTGTCATTTATTATTACTGTATTAAATATGCAGTAATCCTTTCCATCAATATTGATCTTGCAGCCTCCATCTTTAGTGATGATTATTTTAGACTAATTCTGATTGAATTTCACCTTATTCAGTGACTGAACCAAATGAACAATGCTATTTTAAAAGTATTGCAATGATAATTATTGTGTTATCTTTACAACCTTCATCATCATTTAGTCGGTTTGTTTTATGATTTCAGAAGTTACGTTACATTGCAACCTTTAAGAGATGTTCTATCCGGTTTTATTCATGTAATAACACCAGTGAATCCAAATTCTACTCTATAAAGTTTAAGTTGGGGCATAAAAATAAAACCATTGCCAATTAGTGGCAAACACATCTTCAACGTATTGCACCTGTTGGGAAAACCAATGATGAAGATCGACTTTGTGGGACCTTTCTTATTGCCTGCCCAAGCCTACATAGCTTCTCTAGAGTGAAAATGTTGCAGGGATATATCGCTCTCCTGTTCTACCTCTTCTCGACCGTGAGAAAACAACTTGACACATCCGAAAACAATATTTCAGTCCAATCTTGTTCAGAACAGATGCACAAACATCTTGCGAAACTTAACTGAGCTGTTCTGCGCCTTATCAGAAGTTCTCGACCAGTGGCACACACCTAATCCAGCTAATCAAAGTCTTCAATTTACAGGGCATAAACTCATAAAGTCAATTTCAGGATTCAAAACAATAAAATGATCCACTCTCTGAGATGTGACATGATGTTGGCCTGATCCAGTAACCAACGGCATCTTGGTAATGATGGAAACCACTCATGACAATTGTTCTGGAAATGTTAAGCACTCTGGCCACAAACTTCTTCCATCCTCCAACAAGCTGAATTTGTATCACTTAGAGCCATCACTCAAATAAATTTGAAACTTAAAAACGGTATAATTAAAATGTTTTTTGAAAAATTAAATCATTGGAATGTTAGAAAGAAACTTTAAAATCAAAGAATAGATTGACTGTTGAAATATTTATGAAGTTCAGTTGTAAACACAAGTGGGAGATTTTATCTGTTTGATTATCTCTATTCCTTGAAAATCTGACGAGGCCTTTATCAACACAAATGATTCATAATCGTTTGCAAGAAGTTGACCTCACATCGTATGGCCTTATGAGACGACCTGTAGCAACATCCCGCCATCAGCAACTCAAGAGGATATGACAATGTGGGTGCTTAGAAGAGAACAACAAATTGGCATGATGTTACATTTACTGATGTTGCTGAAGACTACCTAGAACAGGGGATGTGCACAATGCTCCATTTTGTGCTCCCTTCAGTGCAGTTTGGAGGTGGTGGTGTAATGGCACCTGGGCAGGGATTCACATTGGAGAACGAACTGGACTCCATATTGTTGAAGGCAGCTTCAACGCAGTTTGTTATGTCCAATAAATTATCGGGGAATAACATCCCTCAAACCAAGGATCTCATTGACAGGGATTTTCAATTTTTAGATGACGATGATAGACGTAGAGGCAGAGTTATTCATCAATGCTTAGAAAACCTGGGAATTTCCCATCTGCCCCGTTCCTCATCGTCTCCAGACCTCGATCCCATTGGGCACATGTGGGATACATTGCAGAGAAGGGTTTTCAACAACTGAGTACAGCATTCCAACATCTATTAAGTAAAATTCTTTATTAAATTACAGACATGCTCAATGGTATGCCTAACAGGTTTTAGCTAGCTTACCCCCCCCCCCAAAAAAAAATGGAATTAAAACCTTTTACTTTATTTATTATAAAATTTTTTAATTAAATTTTCTTTCAGTAAAAAAACAACAATAATTTTTAATAAATTTTAATGCAATTTGTAATAAAATAAAACTGTTTGGGAAAGTAAATACTACAAAATTGGCATTCATTTTTGACCATTTTAGTGTTTATTTTGAGTTAAATTATCTTTCTTTATTTATACAACAATAAAATGTTTTTTTATATAAATTATTTAACTTGCACTGTAACTCTGTATGTTGCATATTTTCATAATTTATATTATTTTTAATTAAAAATTGTATTGAATATAATGTATATTATAATATATAAATATGCACAA
>CM077104.1:28302950-28319824 GCA_039619505.1 Cimex hemipterus | reverse complement strand
TAACTCTGTATGTTGCATATTTTCATAATTTATATTATTTTTAATTACAAATTGTATTGAATATAATGTATATTATAATATATAAATATGCACAAAATACTCTTATTTGTACTTACTAAATCAACATTTTTCATGTAATTTTTTTCTACTATTATTTTATAATATTTTAAAATATAAATGGCAATTTAAAAAATTATAATAACAGTGATCTTTTTTAAGTATATTTTTATATGAAATATTATTTTAAGCTATTTTCTTATTTTACATATTGTAGTCCTTTTCTTAATTTTGCTTTATTATATATTATCGTTTTATATTATTATAATTATTATTAGTAGTATATTGTGGTCTAAGAGCAAGGCATCGATCGTACGAGTGATAAAATATAAGTGAAATGTTTCAAATAGGGAAAAAAGTGAATTGTAAGTTAAACCGTTGCGCCTGATGATGTGGCCATCATCATTCATCAAGGATCATTAGGTGCAGGTCTGCGCCGTGGGGAAAGCGGCTGCTTAGGTTTGCCAGCCTGGCGGCAGCCCAGTCGAGTAGCACCTGTGAAATCTCCTTAGCTCTTTGGGAGAGAGTGCCGTGAAGTGAAGTATGCGTGCAGGTGAAGTGTAATGGCCTTGTCGGAGATTCGCGTAGGCAACGTTCTCGGCACAAACAAAATCGACTTTCAACAGGTAAATAAAGACATTTACGCCCCCAAATTCGTGCAGTTGTGAGATTTCGCGACATCCCTCTCGAAACTCAACTGTTAACCTAATCCCTATTGTTTTAATTCTTGCCAACTCGGATTTTCTCTTTGTGAAATAACTGGCCGTTTTCCTCCTTCCATTTTTCCCGTACGCCTTTTTGGCTTTTTTTTACGTTCTCCCCACGATGATTTTCCGTTTTATGTTTCGAATCGGTTTCTTCGTCGTGCCGTGGCCCAAATACGGTCTGTAGACCTTTCCCCTTCACTCTCGCCGTTCTTTACACGTCCGACGTTTTCCCCTTTTTACTCGACGTCTCTTAAAACAAGACTTTTAAAACTTCAAAAGCTCCCTCGATAAAGTGGCCGTTTGTTTAGAATTTGTTTCCAACCCTGTTTTACCCCGTACGAGAAATAAAAACAGTGAAATCTGCCCGTTTTGAAAATTAGGCCAACCGAGTGGCGAAGCAACAGATGGTCTTTTTACAAATAATACTCAACCGCGGAGACCCTTTTTTTGAGTCTTTTCACACCGATTTAGCCTTTTTCATCTCACTAATCGGCTTTTTTTCTTCAAGGGCTCTGGATATAATGCACTTCAGAAAACATCTGGAATGGAAACGGATACCTACTCCCCTTGGTCGTATGAACTCACTCCCTCGGACTTTTTACAGGTTTTCATAACATTTTATTATTTATATTTTCATGAGATATAACGTTTCAATTTATATAAACACATTCGTGATAAGGCGAGATAACACACTGATAAAACTGATAAACCCTTAACAACAACAACCAAACCGACCTGCTGTTGCATGAGCTCAGCTTTGGATTTTGTCGCTTCTTTTCACTGAATGACTCCATAAAAAATATGAAATTTAAAACAAAATCATCTCAGCATAATTATAATCTATACTTTGGAACATATGCATGAAATTAAATTCTCCCCTTTTTTTAAAATTTATTATTATTTTGACCTGTTTTTTTGTTATTTGGTCATTTCAGAAAAGACCTTTAATTGTACAGTGAAACCTCTTATAAAGGGACAGTCAGTGTCACTACTCTTTTCCTCTTTCGTGAGGTGACCTTTAAAGATTTCGAGAGGAAAAATCACTTCCTCGCAAGGATATCTATCTATTGATCAGTGACCCCTGTCCAGAAATTAGCCTATCTCATAAACCACTCTGGGTATTACCTTTACCAAATTTTAGTCTGGAGTTGACATCCTTTTCCAAAGGAAGCACACCTCCATACATTTACAAGAGTTTTTTTAGAGTCAAATCATCGACTGTTTTCACACAAGGGTCAAGAGAAGAAAATGGTACTGGTGAAGCATTGAACACAAACATTGAAAGTCTAGTTGCACTTCATTCCACATACTGACATAATTGCCCACATTAGAAAAAAAAGACATGGCGGCAATGGTAAAAAGCACGGACTGAAATAAATAAACTCAGGGAAATAAAGTGAATCATTGCACAGTGGAGCTCTTCTTGCAGGCAATAAAATAGGAAAAACCATATCGATCCGGCTGAGAATAGGGCACTTCAAGCCCACCCATGGGTATCTGATGGCTGGAGAATTGCCTCCTATTTGCGAAACATCGAGTTGGTAGCAGTAATAAATGTAATTGGGAATTGTATTAAATGCGACCAGGCCAGACAACTGCCAGAGAGAGATTCATTACGAACAACCCTCAACTATAGATAAGTTCTCTAAAGATCTTCTCACTAGCCATTGGATTTTTACACAAAATCTAGATAAACTTTAGCTACTCGATGTAAAATGAGTAAGAGAAAGAAAAATAACGTTAAAAGAGAGGAACAAATACATAACTTAAACTAGATGGTTTAATATTGAAGAGACCTGGCAAGCCGAGCATAACGAATTAGCGGGCGACAATTTATTGTAGAAAGGAACTCTAATAGAGAAGCTGAAAAACGCTGCATATCAAGAAATGAAAGGCACAAGTTCATTACACAAGAAATGCAACCTCAGAGTCATATATGACACATTGTTCATCCCTCCGCGCTAATCCATGGTGTGTGTTTCAAATAAACAAGCTCTCCTTGTAATTTAAAATCCATCTAAATTGACACAAAGCAATTCAAAGTATTAAAGCCAGGGTTTAACTGAGAAAAGAGGGGAAAAAAGAAAAGGGTCGAAGCGCCATGTATTCTCTCTTCTCCACTATCTGACACTAACTTACATCAGTAAAGTAGGTAATTGGTCCTTGTAGAAAGAGAAATTTAGACATGAATTATCGAAGGGAAGATTTCTCCAACTTTTTTACCAAAATATATTTTTATTTATAAATTCCATAGTACATAACCTGGGAACACAATTAGGAGTAACTACTATGGTATAACTAGGTTTGTAGTTTGGTTGTTACTGATTATTTTGTTCTGCCTATCACAGATGTCACTGAAGATGGTAAAATGCTGAAACGTCTGACAGCCCAGTTAGTATAGGCAGACCAGATTTGTTGATAAGGACCAAAGTACACCATAATATGGCTTTACCCTTGCAGCCTTCACATGAGAGAAAAACATTTTAAACTAAATTTTTGCCATTGATTACTAAGAAATTCGTTTTAGCAGTGGAATGAAAAAAATTGCACCAGAGTGAATTTAAGCAGTTGGTGCATTATTTTTCCTATGGCGCACTGAAAAATGCACCGCACATTTATGTCAGGTACTACATATGTAGGTTGGATGTATATTTTCAATGTTTTTACAATTTTTGAAAAGCTTCCCTCATAGGTTTTGCTAAGTTAAATGTATCAGCTAAAATTCTTATATTTGATCCCAAACTTTTTTGTGAGAATTAACCACTTTTCACTCAACCAATTTTCAAGTCAATTTCTGGCAAATTGGAGTCATTTTAGCACAAAAAATTTGAACTTAACTGCAATGACAAAATAAAAACGATAATAAAAATACAAAAATTAAACAGTCCTCTATTTGGAGACTGTCTTGTTACAGCCAATTGGAGGTTGGCCGTGCCCTTCTTTATGTTTAGTTTCACCAGCTTATTTGTTCAATAGCAAACAATTCACCATACTCCCATCTGTAACTATCCTGTGTCTCTTATCAGAAGTCACCGTATTCCAACTATCATAGATCAGACTTTTAAACAATTTGACAAGTGTTTGTGTGAAAGATGACACTGCTCCTGCTATGAAAGATTGAATTGATTATAAAAACGAAAAGAGTGTAATGTTTACAACTAAATAGCGTATTAACCGTGACAGTTTTTAATGTACAGAACTTTTGACAGAAAAAAAATGATAAACGGTAGAATCAAATTAGTAAACTGCCTTGATAATTTCTGATCTTTTTGACTGCATGTCTTCACCGTCTTCTACATAAAATTGACCAACAGACCTACTCCTAATCATGGTAATAATGTATTGTCTCTATTGCTCAGAACCGTTGGCAGATGTCGTATAATTTGACATAGAGAGCTGCACCTGACTCAGACTTGCAGATACATCATAATTAATGGAATCAAAATATGTTACAATCTAGGAAAGGACTGAAAACCCAACATCACATAGCAACAATGGATTTAGGTTATTAGAAGTTACAGGGGTTTATGTGTATCTTCATAATTGTCTAGAGCTATTTGTTAAACGTAAGGGTTTTTAACAGAACCCAGCTTTGCTACAGACACGAAGACTTACTAAGCATGGTGACAGTGAAATAGAATTTCAAATTTTTGAGAAAAAATATCTTCTTTTTTACATATATCTTTAATGCGGAAGAAATATATAGTATGTTGTATTGGCAAAATATATTGACCCACCACTGATGAAGATGAGAAGCCAATGCATCTCTGGCATACTCATTGAGGATAGGCAGACGACCAAAATGATCAGTAACCATGAAACTCTTGATTGTAGTGCAACCTTTTCTTAGATAAAACCAATGTTTACTGTTTATAGAAATAATGGGGGATGACAGGTGCTTGAGTGTAATGGGGCGAGGGGGCATGTGTAGGAACTTATGGGTGGCAATGCAAGCCCCAGACCTGAGGGTGATGCGGATGTACCACAGCCCATGCACATCGTCAAAAGTGGAAAGAAAGTGGCAAGAAGGTTAAAGTAAAAATGTAAATGTTCAATATGCTCAATCTTGAGAATGTTGCCCATGCGCACCCTGAGCCCCTCTGTGATGCCTGGCTCCTTAGGGTCCAATGTTTGCCTACCCCCACAGGGCCCACTCAGTTCAGATTTAAGGCAAATTTAACCCTCCCATAAATAAATTTTAAAAAAACCTAACCATCCCTGAGCTTTAATTTAGACCACGGTTAATTATTTAAATGGTTAAAGCTAAATGGATTAGTGCTGAATGCCAAATTCACACAATATTTCTTTATGCGTACAAATTTGGTTTATTTGACTGAAGCTTGCTGAAAATAGGTATAGTTATTATTATAATGTAGTTATAATTATAATGGAAATAAAAATGTGGAATTAAATTATTTTAATGTAAAACTTTTATTTTGCCTCTGGTTTGACATGTCTAATCTGTCAAGAGTAATGATTAATCTTTTCCCTTTTATCTTATATATAAATAATTTTAAACTAAAAGTGTATATACAGGGGATATTAATGAACTTCAACCTGTGCCAAAGTATTTAAATACACAAGCTCAGTCAATGACGATGGTATTTTTGAGTCATATTGATTGCAAATAATTGAACAAGAAAGAAGCTATTGTTCTTTGACAATAGTAATTTTCTAGTAGACAGGAATTTTGTTTTTTTATCTGTACGATTTTATTGACCTTTTATACTAGTTTTTTCTGAGTAGTTGTAAAAGTTCCCTGTGCATGCATATGCGTGATTATTCAATGATTTTGTTTTATTTGCATTTGTGATGGGTGTTTTAATGTGTTTCAACAAGAAATAATTTTTTTAAAGCTTATTAAACAAAGTTGTTACTCCTATCGATTCAGAACAAATGTGTATTTGTGTTATATGTTTTCCATAAGAATTCCCATTTTAAATGTCTCGCCCACTAGGAAATAGCAACTTCTGTCCTTTACCTTATGTCCGTCTGTCGATTCAGACATTTTTTAGTATTTCCAGGACGAGATCGACACCCCCGACGTTCATAGCCACCTTTTGTGCCGCCAAGGCCACCGTACACGCTTGTTGCAATCTCAGATAATTTTCATCGCTGTCTTTCGTAACACTGTTCAGTGATGCGCCTGAACATGACATACGGAGGTGGTCCAGGTTGACATTGATAGTTTCACGATCAGTAGCTTTATTTTCAACGACTGTCAAAGTGCAAGCCGTGGCCATGACTGCTGCTACGAAAGCAGAGGCCACGACAAAAATGCCACTGCACAAACTTGAAATTGTGAATGTTAACCCTGCCTACACGACTGGACTTTTATGGAAATTTTGTTTGCAACGTGTCCATTGTTTGTGAATTAGCTGAACATATGTTTACAGATTATTTATGACATGTGACATGTGAATTACAGTTAAAATATAATAAGTAATTTTTGAATAATGATTATAAATTTACATAACTGAATTGTCATTATCACTGACACATCAAAGTTAATCATAACATTTTATTATTTCTCACATGTATTTCCAAAACAAAACCCTAAATAAAGGAAAAATTCTTAAATGTACTAATCGCTTAATCTGGCTTCACTTAGAAACTAACAATGACATCTTTGATTACTGCATGGCTGTCAGTTAGTTTGCATATCTGGTTATGGGTTAATTGTCTATTATATTTTATGATAACACTTTCCTCAGTCAGAAATTTATAGCACTTATGCCTTATTGTTAGATCAAGATTTGTGGTGATGATTTTGCAATTAATTATTACTGATGTAATATGATATGTTCAGTAATATTTTTATGCATATTTGAACATACTGTATGGCTTAAAATATCTCCAACCTTTCTTAAAATAGTTTCACTATTTCACACAACGCTAGAAACATATCCGTGCATGCCAGTTGAGCACTGGTTTATTTTTAAATGGATTATTTTATATCTGTTCAACAAGGGAATTATTATTAATTGTTAATATTATATTTATTATATAAATATGTTTTAGTTGACTGGTTGTCCAAAGAGCAATAAGTGGTTTACAGTTTTTGTGTAAAGTGTGGTCAAGACGAAAATATTAGCGTCACAAGGGGGACTCATACTCATGACCTTTGGCTCACTACCTTTGGCCGCTGCTCTTAACACTTGAAACTATCGTGACTTCGGTACTCCCGAGATTCCAACTCATCATCTCAACCTACAACTTTTTACAATTGCTCTCTTTTTGCCTACTTTCAACATAGTGCATTCATTTGGATTTCGTCTCAATGAATACACAAAAATTGATTGTAAGAGTTAAAAAGAGGAAAATTTGAAAAAAGCAGAATATCGAAGTGCCACTTGAAGCAAATTGAGCCAAAAGTCGTGGGTTCGAGTCCGCTCATGACACTAATCTTTTCATGATTATTAATCACTCTGGATTATATTTATTGGTTAATTGGGGGTTGTGGTTAAATATATCTGAATATAAATGTGTTTTAACTTATATGAGATAAATATTAAATAAAACGATAAATTTAAAAAAATTGAGACTGCATTGTTTGCATCATCTTTACAGAAGGAATTCAGGACTGTAATTTAAGGCTAATTACAGTACTGAAGTTTTACTAGTCAATAGAGTTAACATTGTGGCAAATTTCATTTGCGTTCATTTTTTCATTTACAGAATGGTAGAACCATTGACGACAGCTCATTATTGGGAAACCCAATAGTTAACGAAATAGTTACAAAACTTCTTGATGAAGACTGCCCTGTGATAAATGAAAGAAAAGAGAAGTAAATAAACCAAAAGTAACAACTATTTTTATATATTTTTTTGTTAATTTTTAATTTCCCATAGATTTGATAATGTCAATACTATATACAATGGCGAAGGTGAAGTGTGGTCAGGGAAGAGCAGCACAAGGACCCAGAGCCCTTATATAAATAACATATCAACACAGGTTATTTTCACTTTTATATCAATCAATAATTGTATGTTTTTTATTCTAATTCATTGATCTTGCAGGATGTTGAATATGGACTTGGCCTATTAAATATTGATACTCAGTGCACTACTCCAGTGCAAGGAGTTTCAGCAAATTCTACCACTCTTTCTCAAGTTAGTATCTGGTTGAATTATTACACATAAATAATGGTATAAAAAAATCTTTATGTAATAAGATTTTTGTATACAAGTTTCTCTAAATGTATTTTGATAAAAACGACTTTAAATTTATGTGCTAATAAGCTATTTGTATATTGTTTCAGAATTTTCCTGTAAAAGAATCCCCTTTTTATCTGAATTCTTTCCCTTTCCTTCAGCCCACAATGGCTCCTCTATCGGATTTGGGCCCAGGTAAGCTCTATTCCATTTATCATTCTGTTTCTGTAAGACTCGAAATTGAACCTAAACATTTAAGGTGCCGTATGCGGAAACCTTGATACAGAGCTGCCCAACGAGCAGCAGATGTACAACTATGTGCAGATGCTCAACAAGGACAAGCTCAATTTAAGCCTGGAAGGGCTGCTGCACTCAGCTCACCCAGATCCAGTAAATTTCATACTTGAACGTTATATAAATACGATGTTTATTTTTTGATCTTTACCTTCGATAGATTGACATTGGAACTGGTTTCAATGGAGACATGCTGTTTTCCGGCAAGGGCGTCAATGGAGCCATCCCCCCTCATCCTCAACCGACACAAATTGACATTTTCCCAAGTTCTTCGAACCAGCGCTATTCTCCAATTGGTTTCCCTCGTAATCTCTCACAACGCAATCATAACCATTACAAAAATAATCAGGTATGCGTTATTGAATTTGAGGAGACTTTTTATGGGAACTGTTTTATTTGCAAAAATACAGTGAAACTTCTGTAATGGACACTGTTGGGAAATGAAATATTTTCATATCTTTAGAGGTGTCTTCTTTTGGGATAACAGTAACATTAAAAAAAAATCAATAACACCTTACAATTAATTAAGGTTTTTAATTGAGATAAAAAAAGACAATGGCACAAGCGGGATTCGAACCCACGATCTTCGGCTCGATACGCCGCTATTCTACCACTTGCGCTATCGTGACCTCGATCCATCCGGACATCAATTTCTTATCTCAACTGCACCTTTTAATTTTCCATCCTTTTTGGCATTTTTCAAATGTCATGTAATTATTTGATTCTTGGCTACAAATGAATTTTTTATCTCAACTGAAAACCGTAATTTGAAGATATTAATTTGTCAAGCGGACCCGAAACTAGTGAATTTAATAAGTTTAAAATGAAATATACCTTCACTAAAGCTCTCATAGATCAATCAAATAGATTACACAACACGAAATGGGAAGTTAATGACCGAGTGGATCGAGGTCAAGATAGCTCAAGTGGTAGAGCAGCAGCGTATCTAGCCGAAGATCGTGGGTTCGAATCCCGCTCATGCCATTAACTTTTTCATCTCAACTAAAAATCTTAATTAATTGTAGGATATTAATTGGTCAAGCGGACGTTGAAACTAGGGAATTATCAACATATTTGAACATTGAGGATTTTTAGACTTTCTGTTACCAGAGAGTTTTTCAAATTTACCAGGCATACTTTTGCATAAGAGCAAAGTTAAATGCTCCTTTGAAACTTCCTCTGACAACACACATTTTTAACTACATAGTTTTTTCCAGATATTGTTTAAAAAATTATACCATTTCATCACACTTAGAAATGTTTTGTGGTTTAAAATCAGTGGAGTATACATTAAAATCCATTTGCCTTAAATGTTTTGCAACTTCTAACGCCTTTTCTTTGATAAGTTAACCAGACAGTGATATTTTACAAACCCGAACACGGTACATCATTCAAATATGTCCTGGTCTATGGTCAAACAAGACTTATAGGGAAAAATCTGTGTGATTGGTCGTTGTTTGAAATCTGTTGAAATCAGTTTGTAAAATTAATCTAAAAACTCCATTTTATACTTTAGAATTTCATTTTCTTGGGTCTTTCCTATGGAAAACCTCTCGACCAAATTGTTTATACTTAGTTTTTCACTTTCACTCATTTTAATTAATTATTGTTAATTTTTTCTTTAAATTTCAAATGCACTGAAGAAGTACGTAAAATTTTTGCAAAGTAGTGTAATCAAATTAAAGGGATATTGGATAAATGTCGTAAGGCGAAAAAATCCATAGAAGAAACAGCATTTTTCAGAGAGAAAAAAAATCATTTTTTGGAAGCTGCTGTCTGTTTTTAAGAGAGTTTTAAAATCCAAAAAGCTATCTGAATTGAATTATGAGTATGTGCTTTATAGAAGTTTATGATATGAAGGTACTAAGGGGAAGACAGGAAATCAGAATTTTTCCAATTCAGGGGAGGTGTCCAGTAAGAGAAGTTTCACAAATATGAAGTTGTACTGCATGATTTTATCACATTAAAAATGTGATATTACAAAATTCTTCACCGTTCCCACGAAAAATATCTTTAAAAATTGTACATTGTTGTTTAATAATGATTTCATTAAATGAACAGTGTAAATCTAAAAAAAAGTTTATTTCATTTTAAAGAATATGAATAGTCGGCGAGATGTCGGATTGATATACAACAATAACAATCCATTTGTGGCCAATAACAACATGCCAGCTGGCACAAATGATAAAAATGTTCCTCCTCATTTGGATCCTGTCTTATACCTGCGAGCAGCGGCAATGGGACACCATCTTCCACCTCCTCCAGGTCCTCATGATCTCTTGCACTGTTACGAAGCCTTTGCCCCAGGGCTGTATCGGTCATTCAGGTAAGATAAATAATACATTAATTATGAAATTAATAAAGCCAATGTTATAAAGATGATATTGATTTAAGACGAAGCAGCGGCTCAGCCGATCTCCACAGTGTGCTCGAACAGTGCTACGTCCAGTTTAAAGAGCTTGAGAGTGAGAGAAAGAAGACAGAGGCAGATCTGGCCCGATACAATCCAGGGAAGAAAGTCTCTTCAACAAATACGATCCATGTCCCGAGGCTCCCTGGCTCGCCCTCTCGTGTTGACCGCTTAATCGTGGACCAGTTGCGAGAGCACGCCAGGATCGTGACACTTCTTTCTAAAATGGAGACTCTTAGAGGAGGACGTGAGTTGTCCCCAGACATCCACAATTCCATGGCCTCTTGGTTCGATACCATAAAACAGGTACAGACATCAAGACGGGAAGAGATTTTAAACTGTGCTGGAGGTCCCAACCACGATAACGGTAAGTTTTTAAAATTTTATGTAATTGCCTGCCTGCATTTTTATTTATTTTTTTCTACATTGTACTGAAATTTTCTTGTCGTTCATTAGTTGAAACTATCAGTTTTTCAATTTCTTCATATTTCTTAAATAGTGTTATTAAAAGTTGAATCAGGTTATTTGCAATAACTTAGTATGTCCAGCATTTTATACAAGTTTAGATCTTTTACTTCAATTTATAGTTGTTAAAATTGCGAGAGATTAGCTCACAAAAGATTCGAATTGATTTATAAACTTACTGTATTTATTTTTGTTTAATCTTCATTATTTTTTAAACTTAATGTTTAGTTAACATTAGTTTCACTTGTAGAGGAGGACAAAGCACTACTTGTGGTACATTTAATTTATTGTATTGAGACTTAAGAAGGGAGTCAACCAATTTAACATTCAGATTTTTATTTATAAAAAAAGTTGGTCTAAAGATTTAGCAATTTTGAGAATTGGAGGACTGCAGTCGCCTTTTAAAAACTTTAACCGAAAATTCAATTAAATAAAACTTAATTATTATTTATAAATTAGATTTTTTTGTGCATCCTTTGGTGCAAAGGGTTTGCAATTTGATCTCTGGAAGTGCTCGACGTGTCTGAATAGATAAAGTCCAATATAATGGAAAACCTGAAATGACTGAACAACTCAATATCTCAAAAACTCATCATCGGCAGTATTGTAAGGCTACAGTACAGTGTAATGAAAAGATACATCACAAGAATTGTGCTCAACAATTTGAAAATCAAACATAAACTAACAAAAAAATTCATAATTTTGAATCTATGTGTTACCTTTTCTTTACTTCAGTTCAATATTTTGTTAATTAAACAAGAATTTTTTTATGTTGAACAGCTTCTAGAATAACTATATGCCTTAAATTGTTAAGTGTGGATAAGAAAGTTGCAAATAAAGTGGGATGAATGTAGTTGTGATCGGGCTGTTAAGTTCTTGAGATCTTAATGTAAGAATGGAAGGATTAGGAAAATGAATCCGAGGATTGGTTGATCCCCTTAACCTATTCTGTTTGAAAAGTAAACCTTAATAAAATTATAAATGCTGGATGTTACTAAAATGGGGTTTTAAATTATTTGAGTTGTTACTCATTTCTTTTGTAATTAATTATTGTTTAGATATTGCACGACTGACAACAGCAATAAAAGCTTTAACAGTAGCTACAAGGACTGCTCGGACACAGATGTATGCAGCCCTGATCGTAACACTCCATGAAAATAACTAGTCGCCGACTAAGCTACTAATGTTTTAATTAGTTTGTATGGTTTATCTCTAAGCTTCCTTTAAGCTTTATCTTCTCAGTCTGTTGTTACAACTCAGATAGGTACTTCCTCTTCTGGACCCTTCTCTAATATAACACTGTCCTTATACACATTTAATTTACATTTAAACAAAAAACAACAGAAATTAAAAGAAGACGGAAATCTAAAAATTTCTAGTTTTCTAAATGAAGTAACTAAATTGCCTCTTGTGTATTAGACTGACTAGCACTTAAATCAAATGAGATTTATAGGGGTTCTGAATGAATTTGGGGAAAATTTTTATTGGACTAAGAGAACAAGGCCCAAATCTCATAACTGATAATACAAGGTGGCCTAATATAAATGTTTTATTACCATGAAATATATTCTAAATTAAGCTAATATGTTAACAAATGAACAAAAAACCAATTTTTTATGGAAAAAAAAGTTCCCGCCCTTTTGCATCTGCTCAAAGAAATGTAACATTATTTTCTCAATTTACTAACTGAGAAGGGATTTTTCATTCACTACTTGTAACATGATTTTAGATGATAAATAATAAGCCCACTTCTAGTTCCCGAAAGTTTAATTTTTCTTCTTCTTGTTGAGAAAAACAAACTTTCATTCTGCTTGCCATGTTTATTAACAGTAATTTATATGTACATAGGTGTATTTTGGAGAGAGTATTCAAGTTTTAAAGCTGAAAATCTGGGTCCATTCGAGCTAACTTATGGTAGAATCAAATAATTTATTAATATTATGAAGAAAAAAAAAGATTTTCAAGGCCACTACACTTCCCTGCTCATTATGCAAAAAAAAATTTTTTTTGAGGTACATAATTATAATTATATGGTATGAATTTGTTAAAGACTTAATCAACCTCCGTTGGTTTTCAGACACTTAGAGACTAATTATTATAAAGTAAATTACTTAAAACTTTCTTTTATATCTTAATTATAAGCATATTATCATGCTCTCTTATATTAAAGGAACTTGTAACCGTTTGCTTCTTGTTGTTCAATAATTAGTGTAGAAAAAGTTAGATATGGTTTAGAGTGATTTAGCGGTTTTGTTTTTGTTTTCAATTATGCCATTAACAAAGAAGGCAAAGTATTTTCAAAGAGCTGTGCTTCGAAAGTTTGGTGGAAAAGAGAATTTTTAAAAATGGAATAACTCGTCTTCAAAAGTTTTCATATATTTATTTATATATTTTGTACAACAATTGACCAGTATGTTGCTCAAGAGATTAAAAAAGTAATACTAAAGAAATACTGATATATCAATGGCCCGCATCGGGTTTTTTTAGGCTAAAGAAAAAAAAAATGAAATAAAGAAGAAAGAATTGAAATACTGATATCATTTTGAACACATCGAAAAACATATTTTGTAAAAGTATAAAAGACGGGATTCATGCGTATGTATTATAAGGGTAAACAGAGTATAAAAAAAATTTAAAAAATTGTGTTCCGTTTGTTTGTTTGTTTGTTTGTTGTTTGCATTGCAGAGCATCTTCGAATCGCTCTAACAGATTGTGATAACTCTGTTTCGCCCTCTGGTGCCTGGATATTGGAATGATAATCATGTTGTTAGCAAGGGTTGAAATTAAAGAGAAAAGTTCAAAAATTGGGTTTTATCTTATAAATTATTAGTATATAATATTTATAGCTGGAGAAGTGGATATATGAAAAATATTCTTTAGGCACACTGCTAGATGATTTGTCTAGACAATCTTAATTAATTTGTAATTTGATGTGATATTATTGTAATTTAACACACACATATAATATATATAAAACATTGGACAATTAGAGTGAATTTATTCAAATCTTTCTGGTAGGTTTTCTTGTCGGGGATTTTCAACAGAAAATAACCAATTAAAACAAGTGGCAAATCGACTTTTAGCAATATTTCAGAGTCTAGGGGATAATGTAATATATTTACTATTGCGAACTTCATTTTCTCATTAATAACATACGGGTATTTTGAAATATATTCCATATAATCGCACAAAGTGGTGAAACACCTGTACTGTAAACAGTGATTTTTAGAAGAAACTTATTTACTGGCATTCATCTCATTAATTAACAGGATTATTTTAAATCCAGTTTTTAACTATTTAAGAAGCTACACAGTTTTCAGTTTAAATATAAATGAAATATTGGTATCAGCCGATTTGTGAGGGCTGTTTGAACAGGAATTTTTTCTAAATAAGTACATTTGTTTACATGACAGGGTAGGATGTAGGTTTGCAGTACAGCTGCCGAAAATGCCCTACGTGTGGCACATAATTTTTTGTATTAAAAAAAGTAATAAAACTGTAACTATATGTATCACATGTTAGTTACTAATTAATAGTTTACATTAAAAAAAGAAGATATATAGGTGTTTTATAATATTGTCGTTATGTAGACATTCACACAAAATAAGAGATGAGAATAATAATTGTATCACGACATTAAATATTTATGGGATAATATATATGATACAATATAATAATAATATATTTTCTGCAATGTTTTTACAAGTGTTAATGTATAATATTAATATAAATAATCTAATTATTGAGAAAAATAATGCTTCCATTCCGGTGTTAGTATTTGTAGAGTGCTTTGTTCCACAAACAAAATAAACTTGTTTGTTCGTATAATATTGATTAGAACTGTAGGAAATTGATGTTACGTTTGTCCACAAAAGGTATTTAAATATTCTCTTCTACCAATAATTCTTTACATCTAGTCCAATTTAGAAGAAGAATAAAAAAAAAAAAAAGGAAAAGGTTTTTTGGATTTGTCCCCATAAAACAATTAAATAATAAATGGAAGAATCTCATTCGGCTCTAATCGTCTCCTGTTACAAAAGAAATGTCATTCGACAAAAGTCTTGTAATATTGTTGAAACAGATATGTATATCAATTACTGCCTTAACTAACTTTAGTCATAAAAATTTGTTTAACTTGTGATTCAGTAGAAATAAACTTTTGAAATAATAACTAGAAAAAAGTAGCTACATTCCCCAATTTTAGTAGGATAATTTAGTGCTTTTTTGGGCTGTGTCTATTAAAATAACTAAAACAAAACCCAGTTCTTCATGACAAATTTGAAAAGTTTAACGTCGGGAAATAAAATCATGAAAGAAGCGAAAAAATGTCTTCAGTGTTTATTATAAGTTGGCTTTATTTAATTTTATAAATTAAAATTTTTGTAAATACTCAACATATCGAAGTATATAAAGAATTGTTACAAACAGTCAATTAAAGTGTTTCATTTATTTTATTTAGTGTTAATATATTTATTTATTGAAAGGAAAAAAAGTTAATATTAGGTTTTTCGCTTTTTTCATGTTAAGAGACCATTTACAACATTAGGCTACTGATTACATTAATGTAATGGTTAACAATTTACACTCATTAATTTCTATTAATAAAAGTAGATAGAAAAAATCAGTTTATGTATAAAATTGAGCAGTGATAATTTTTTGCAAATCAATTATTTTTCCTGTCTTGGAATACTGAATAAAACGAAATAGCTCCACTATAACTAAAATGTTAGGCTTTCACAATATTTATATATGTTTAAAGCAAAGAATTGTTATTTATTACTACATATACTAGTGGTTTAGGGGATATTTTGTAAACAGTTATAGTAAAGTCTTGATTCAAGTTAACTCTGACTAAAATTAATGTAAATAAAACTGAGAATATCTTAGATACTGAAAACGAAAAAAAGGAACCCCATATTTTTAGTTTTCCTTTTGGGTTTAATATTACATTTGAACAGAAATTTGTAGTCTCTTGGCGATTTCGTTAAAAGGCTAGATAATAGTTTGATTTCACTCAACACAAAAGGCTCAAATTGGGTTGGATAGTGATTCTAATTGGAACGTTCTCTCAGGGAAACCTTAAAATGAAAACAGCCATAGATTGCATAGGTTCAGAAATTCATTACACGTCGAACACCATTAAAAACTTTCGCTTATGCCATTAAAATCTAATGTGATGAATTATAGTTGCTATTTAGGGGAGGTTTTATCATTTATTCGAGTCGTTCAGTGTTTTATTTTAAGCTATACAACTACGGAAAATGGGGTAAACCTTGACAGATTTTTTGACTGAGAAACACTACTTCAATAACTTTGACCATATAATGTTCAGAAACTGCTAGTTCGGTGTGCCTGATTAAGCTATCGCAAGCATTTCTAAAATGGGAAAGCCTTTTAAGTTAGAATATTTATCAAGAAAATATTATAGCATTTACGTTGTATAGAAAAACATGAGTGTGCATTTTAGTGTTAGAGCTATCATTTTTTTTTTTTAAATAACTTAAATTTTTAATAACTAATAGCTTACCAATAAAGTTGAGTGGATATGGAAAGCATTATCTTGGGTGTTTTGTTGTAATAGTTTTAATTTTGAATACGATATTTAGAATATTTAGCGATTGTCAACAGAAAGGTTTGTGCAATTTACAATTAATAATCCCATTTTCAAACTATAAAGAAAACACTGAAATGTGTATAAAAAATGAAAAGTGTAAGACCTTACTTGTTCCTAGTAGTTTCTATGTGTTGGGCAATAAAAAGCTTTAGTATTTGTTAGAGAAAAAAAA
>CM077104.1:28285757-28302550 GCA_039619505.1 Cimex hemipterus | reverse complement strand
AAAAAAAAAGTTTTTGGGTGATAATCGTGTCGTCAGGTTGTAGGTTTTAGTTTAGTTGTGCCATTTTGGACCAGCAAGTGTGTTAAAATGTTGACATAAAAAAAAAGTTATCATCATTAGCAGAAGAACTAAATAGTCATAAAATGCTCACATTGTACTAATCCTGCCAGCACATATTGTGTTTCCTTTCAATGCATAGCCTACTGTTTAGTGTTAGGTAGTTTGTTGTGCTTCCCCTTCTTTCCATTTGTGCGAAATAGTCAAGAAAGAGATAGAATACTTGAGAAATAACAATTCAAGCGGGATAATATCACTATTAATACCGTTAACTGGACCAACTCTGCATGCTTGCAGTGGCTAGACGAATAGATATCATTAAGAAAATAAATGCGTAACATGAATTGAAGACAAACATATTAATATAACTTAAAACAAAAACCTTAATACAGTTATAAAGGAAAATAATATATGAAGAACAGTTAGTTACTTGGGTTAACATTATTTTCACATCTTCTGTAATATATTTATCTCTTTAAATTTTCATTTTTTTTCTCCACGTGTCTTCAATTAGCTTATGTGCGCCAAAAACGGTTGGCACGAACTAGATGGGAAAAGAGTAATAAAATAAAATTAATATATATCAAAGTAGATGAGTTAATTGTTAGTTGTGAAATTTATATTCTAAATGTTACTTGTTAAGAGTTAAGAGTTTACTTATTAAATGTTTCTCACTCAGAACAAAATTACTACATTACTATTAAAAAGTTTTAAAAAAAATTAACTAACACACACACACACATACACACACTCACAGTTCTCACAGGGTTTTCTTTTCTAATTTACTCCTATCTTCTGTTTAACATGTTCAACCTGGTCCGATTTCAGAATTAAAAATACACATTTTAAGAAAGAAATAAAAAGAATAAAAAACTATAATTATACAACTAACACCAAGATATTAGTGTGTGCGTAAAGAACTAATTGGTTGTCAGATGTTATTTTTATATAGTTTTTTCAAAGTATGAACAGTCACAAATAAAATATGAAGTTCACTAATTTTAATGCCAGAATGAATTTATAAATTGCATCGAACGCAAAATGCCTCTTGACTCAAAACTTGCCATTTTAACTATTTCAATAACTAAAGGTTTCTATATTTTACACACAAATGGGCAATACTGATCAGTATGAATTAATAATTTTTCATAAATTTGGTTTATTAGCATTAAAATAATTAAAAATAATATTTAAAAAAAAACATGTAATTTGAAGGTTTTATATTTTTGCTGGTTCAAATTTATATTTATTATTCAGTATTGTTTATTCAACATATTTTATTTGTGGTTGTTAAATCAAATTTTAAA
Organism: Cimex hemipterus; assembly: GCA_039619505.1. Taxonomy (NCBI): domain Eukaryota; kingdom Metazoa; phylum Arthropoda; class Insecta; order Hemiptera; family Cimicidae; genus Cimex; species Cimex hemipterus. The sequence continues at coordinate 28,301,186 of CM077104.1, read as the reverse complement.
ATAATATTTAAAAAAACGCCTAGTACCTTCTTTAGTTTTTCCTCTTAATTTATTTTTTAATTTGATAGAGATAAATAGAACAAAAACTGTTATTTAATTACACATTTAATGTTTATGTAAGGATGAAAATGCTTTCTAATGTTATTATTTACCATGTTATTTTCTCTTATCGTTATATTCTGATGTTAAACTAAAAGAAAAACTACTTGTAATGGGATAGTAAATTTAGTCACGTATAGCGTAAATAATCAATTGGGGGTTTGAATTTTGATAGGTTCGGTTGATTGTTTGTACCGCGTTGAAATTACCCCCAATCCCTTTAAAAGCTCTTAGGTAAAGACAATAAAATCGACTTATTTATATGATATTTTTGTTTTGTAAACGAATCGCTGGCCCTGTTGATAATCACCCATGCTTAATTCAAGAGCTTATTGTTATAATCAAAGTTTTTTTGTGTGGAAATATAATAATTAATTAAAAATAAAACTATTACATATTGTTTATATTAATATATTATATTATTTATTTTATACAATAGTTATTATAGAAAGTTTATAGTCCATGTTACATTATATGCTAGAGATATATGTTATTTAAAAAGTGTATTTAGAGAAAAGTATTCATTATTTTTTAAAATAACTTAACAAAAGAAGTTGAAGAGTTGGGTCGTACTCTTTTTGAAAGCAGTAGACTATTACTTTTTTTTAAGGAAACCACCTTTTAGATTCTTAGTCTGGGAATAGAATTTAGTATTTTTATGTAAAATTTTTATGAAGGTTGAAATTATTTGTTTATTAAGTACAAAAAAAAAAAGATAAAAGAAAGCATGCACCATTTCTTAGTTTGTTTAGAGATATTTGAAACATTGTTGGTTTTTGTTAACTTCCAGATGAAGAAAAGTTTTTCTCTTTAAAAATATTTACCTATTATGTGCAATTTGTTGAATTTTAAAATTCTTTATTATATTTAATAGATTGTTATAGATATTTATGTATTATATTAAGCCAAAAAAAACCAAAGTCTCGTTAAGTCTCATTTCATTGTGTGGATTATTTACCTTTAGAATGCGATTCAACTCTGGCCATTTAATTAATATTGCAATATAGGTTGTGCTATCAATAAGACTTATAGTGTAATTACCTTCTGTGGTGTGAAAATTTGGTGTCTACATGACCATAATCTACTTTACACTGAACGTTTTGATTTCATAATTCAATAGAAACATCGACAATCATTAAAAAAAAGTTTCATGTCTTATCGTAAGTAGCGTTATATATATAATGTAATATGTAAACAAATTAATTTATATATTTTCACCATCAGTCTGGCATGTGTGTACACCTTATTTTCACAGATGACTTTATATGCAATTTTTTATTATCTCTTAAGAAAGTTTAGGTAAAACGACTGCAATTTATTAAAAAGAAATACAAAAGATGAAGTTTAAGTGGACACAACGAAACATATCGGAATTGTTTTTTTTTTGAAGTGGTTCACCTTTGAATATTAATTTATTAAAATAGATAAAAATGTATTGGTGAATAGACAAAATTTTGTATTTTCATATTATACTTGAGTGAGGAGTCTTTTTGTATGGATTAAAATCTTTAATATCTGTCACACACAGGCACAAGTTTTCACTTACGTTGTTGTAATTTAGTGTTTATAAACCATCCAAACGTGTGTGTGTGTGCGCGTGTGTATTTTAATTGTTTCTTTAAAAAAAGCTTGCTTGTTAAAAATAAATTTAAAAACCAATGTATTAGTATTGTTAACATTAAAAATATTCCTTTAGACTAACCTTTTTGAAATAACAAAGACCCGGTTAGTCTGCTTGCAATTTAAGATCAAATAAAATGTTTTTCTACTGTCTTTAAGTTATACTGTTAGTCGTTAGTTTATCATAACATATAAAAAGTGTAATTACACTTGAAATTAGATATACAAGCAAAGCTGTTTCCTCCGCAATGCCTCCGTTGTTTACCGTTTGAAATTGTATACCCTCACTATAAATCTATGCTCAAATTTAGTGATCGATGTATGTATTTTTGCAGTGTTTATACAGCCCCTGATGGATGTTTAACTTGGGCTCGATCAAATTGGTTAAGGACTTTTATGGGAAATAATTATTTTAAATTGTTGCATTTGTCCCAAGTTGTTCCAATTTTTATTTATTAGTTGTTTTTTTTTTCGTTTTAGCACATGCTAGTTTTTATGTTCTGTTTTAATTCTGTTGGGTAATATATGATATATTTTGTATAATGTTTATTTATCATTTTAATATTATTTAATAGTTATGGCACATTATGTTGCTATTGCATTGACAATGCATGACAATGTGGAATTGGATATATTTAATATTTATTAAACTTAATTTGTTTCCAAGTGCAATCTTATTTATTATTATAAAGTGACCTTTCTGTAAAGCATTTCAAATAAATATAAAAATAAACGTTTTGAATGCCTTTCTTTAAAGTTTAATCCTGTGAACCCTCATAGTTTCTATTTTAAGGAGTCTGCAGTGGAAATATTTCCTTTTTGAATAAAATGTGCGTCTTGTCTTGCCCAATGATTATTTAAAAAATAAACAATCATTAGTCAAGTCAAGACTGTGGTGGCCAAACGGTTAGGGCATCTGACTTGATACAGTAGCCCTGGGTATCTTAACTTTAAATAACTGAATGTTTTCGTTTCTCACCCTTCATTGAAGTTTTTAAATGTGTATGTGTGTTTAGTATTTTTATTTAGCAAATAAAATAAACATGTTCAAATGGTCAAAAACATACGGTAAAAGTAGGTGGATAAAGTCAATCACTTTCAGACTGACCAATAAGACTGCAACTAACGTGAAATTCTTTTAAATTTTATTAAACTAGAAAATTTGCTTTTATACTCGCTGTGGGACACCTAAACCACAATGTTTAAGGTGCTGACACAGCACTCATCACTTGATGTACTTTCTAATGGACTTCAAAAACACCGGCTCCCTGAGAGTTGACTTGACCTTCCTGTTGTGAACCCTTATAAAATAATAATAATAATAATGTCCTCCTCCAATAGAGCAATACATATTAAAATTTTCTGAATTTTAGGCTAATTTTAAAGTCAAATTTACTTATTTCTTTCTTATGGTGGTATAGGTTGTATCAGCCCAATATTCTCATGTTTTTGAAGGACTAAGGCCCATTTGTAAACACTTCCAGATATGAACCTGGAAATTCCATTGAATCTGTGGTAGCCGAGTGGTTAGAGGCATTAAGACAAGACTTGTGGTTTGATTCCCCCCCCAAAAAAAAAAAATTACATATATCTACATAGTGCTATATTAATATGAAAAGCATGAGGCCATTAAAAAAAATTAATAAAACTTTTCAGAACACGATTTTTCCGTTATATTTATAAACCAAAATCAGCTCACCAGAGTTTTCTTTTAATGTTAAAACTTGTAATCGGTATAACTACTTTTGTAGATGGGTAAAAAATAATGGTGGTTCGTTTTCATATTTTGAGAGAGAATTGCTTGTCAGGCTCGGTGTACAATATGGGTTTCTCTTAGATCTAGAATTTATTATGAACCTGTTCTTCCTAATCTACTCGTTTTCTCTTTTACTAATTAATATCTGAATCTTTTTTAATTCCTCCATTAGCTCGAGCAATCTATGTTAGGCTATATGTATAATTAATGGCTATTTCATTATTTTTAGCCTTTTTTTTTGTCGTTTATTCATCCCACACTCGTCTGGAAAGCGCAAGAATTGAAAAAATTTTTTGTTCTTCTCAACGACGACTTTTGGTGTTTTGAGTTTTTAGTTCTATTTATGTTATACTTTTTCTTTCATACAGTGTAAATTTCTCTTAGTTCTAGACATTATTACAAATTGTTTTTCTTCATATTCTTTAAATAAACGTTTGCAGTCTTTATATACGATTCCTGACCTCTTCTCTTCTTTTTTACTGCTAGTTTCAATATTAATTTAATTTAGTTACATGCGATAATAAAAGTTGATTTTTTAATTCCTCATAGCCTTTCTGATGAGAATTTCATTCTCGCCCGAAACTATCAAAAGCTGACTGAACAATACATTATAGTTGTGAGATTCCCCTTCTGGCCGGCGAGGTGATTTTTTAACTATTTATTGTTTTAGTTGAGATAAAAAAAGCCAATGGCACGAGCGGGATTCGAACCCACGATCTTCGGCTGGATACGCCGCTGCTCTACCACTTGAGCTAACGTGACGATCCACTAGCACACCAACTTCCCATCCGAACCGCACCTTTTGAATTTTCATGGTTTTTTGCCATTTTTCAAATTGACTTTTTTATCTCAACTAAAAACCTTAGTTGATTGCAATATATTAATTGGTCAAGCGGACCAAGAAATTAGTGAATTAAATTATTGTTTTTATAATTACCTATCACCCTGGCGTTCCTATCCTCGCTCATGGAATCACCTAAAAACTGAAGATGCAAAATGTCGAAACGCGTCCAACTGTCAAAAATCAGCGAGTTTAGGCAGTACAGGGTGGTAAGGTAAGTATGAAACAATAAATAAATTGTAGCGTTTTCTGTCTGATTTAATTTTGCTTCTTTACGTCCTTACTCGTCGCGACCAATATTGGCTAATTGTACTACCATCATTGACTACAGCTTTTCGTTATATTTATTTATGGCTTTTCCTCTCCCAGGAGTAGGCTGTCTTGGCGCAACGACAGCATAGGCTAGTTTTACGTCTATGGAGTCTCTCCTATGCCTACAGCCTGCAGTGTTCAGTCAGAAGTTACTACTATCGTTGAGTCCTAAACACGACCCAGATTTAGTAGTTCTGCCGTTAGACTTTGCGATATTCCTTTGATGAAATTTTTTAACCTATCTCTGCCCTGGTATAAATTGAACCGAGGACTTAGTCACCCATTAATGTGTTGAAGTTGGTGACGTTACACTACCTGATACAATCTGAAATGGTCACGACTAGTAAAATAGTGTGTGTCTGGTCTTTAAGTGTATGTAACTTAAAATATTGATGTACAATTAAAGTTAATAATAAATCTCATTTCTGCTTTTCACTTTTGCCCGTTAACATATTACCCAAGGTTTAATTACTGAAAATTTATTTAAATTTTCTATATTATTTTATTTGTAGGAATTACACTAGCTTGATTTTTTTATATTTTAATTAATGGGATATTCCATTTTTGTGTGGCAACTGTGGTTGTCTGGAAGTAGGGATGGTTAGGGGAGGATTTACTAAGATAAATGTTGTGTTGTCCGTGAATAATGGAAGGTTTTCATGTTTTCTTTTAATACCCATCTGTACATTAAACTGTTTACGTTCGGTAGATTATTCTTTTGTACGAATGTCAACACGTTTTATTCTTCTTCCAAACAAAATTGTTTGTCTACGTCAGTAGCGTTTCGTTACTTGGGAATAATTCATGTCAATAACATGACAACGCGTGATTTTAGTAATTTCGTTTTACGAGTTTTAACTCGGTCGGAACCTTGCCCAAATGGCCAGAAACATTAATGAACCCTGGGGGATAGCACAGTGACCCAGAACACATTACAGAGATGGTTTAAAAATTTTCTAGAGGGAGACTTTTGCCTTGAAGACAAAGGTCTTGGCAGGATTTCTTCCCTAGATGATAATGTTCTGCAATCTTTAGTCGAAGAAAATCCTAGAATAGCTATTAAACGGCCATCAAAAAAATCATCGTTATGAAGTTTGCGCAACTCTTCCTTGCTGAAACCGTCTGATTTTGTTTTTGCCGAACCTAAGCCATAACTGGCTCTGCAACTTCTTGGCTTGCATTTCTATATAGCTTTTTGGTTTTAGACGGAAATTATGCTCTCTTTTTTTGTCGGTTAGACGGTCGCATCTCCACTAAACCTGGCAAGCAACACTAAAGCAGGACGCGGAGGCGGCTTACTAGGGATTTTAGGAGGAAGAATAGTCATTATTTTTCTTTCTTTCTCTTAATCGTAGACTCTTTTAGAATCATGCAAAGACACTGGCTTATGTTAGGCCTGCTCTCCGTTTTACCGTAAAGCCAAATGCCTAGCACGGCTGGATATGTAGTTGTGTAAGGAGTCCATGCTAGCCTCATCAACATTGGATTCATACATCCATCTTGTCCGACTGACTGGACTTTTCATATACTAAGGCCGCATGCTCGACCGTCTCCAGCATGCCGCACTCGCACATTGGACTGCTTTTCAGTCCAAATCCATGGAGCTTGGCTGAGAAGTCGATACAACTGGGACATGTAATGGCCCTTCTTCATAAAAGGCATGCCCAAGAGTCTCTCTATGTGGACGAACAGCCGATACGTATGCCTTCCTTTGGGCGACGTTTCCAAGCGGCCATGCATTTCTCAGCCCAGAGGTGAATTCTTCTGATCGAACGGGACGCAGGGCTGATATCCATTGGCCACTTCCCAAGCCTTACACGTGACCCTAGCCTGGAGGTCCAGCGGGAGTCGTCCAGTATCACTGGCAAAGCGTCTGTGGAAATTGTAAGGTGAGCCTGCGTGACGGCAGGCAAGCCCGCTCGCTGTACACTTCGAAGTTTAACCAACTACGTCTCGCTCAGTATAGCAAGACGGACTGGCATAGTATAGAATAACTTGTCTTCCACTTGCCCTTCGTAGCCCTGAGCTGCAATTCTGGCCGGCATCTTTTCTCATGTATAACTGGCATTAGCTCCAAATCTTAAATCCGCCTCATTTTCACGGCCAAGTACGTCAGGACTCTGGGGGCTTTAATGGTCCGGCCGTCGTACCTAATCATTGGCGGACACCGCATATTAAGAGAGCCTTTTGCCGAAGCATAGAATTGTTTCTTGTGATGAAAAGTGGATTCCCTACGATAATAGTTCTGGTAGAAGAATATATAGCTCAGTGGCTCGACAAACGATAAACACTGCCTTCCCTCTGGGACACCTCGTTGGTCTATTAATCAATAGATCTAAAACGGGCGGACCTTCGAACGATGTAGCAGCGTTAAGTAGTGGTTCACAATTTTTCCTTAACACTTATTTATAATTTAACTAACTTAGTTCATCTTGCTCGAACCAAACAAGTCTATTGCCCTTCTATTCCAAGTGTAACACTTTTTACGTCTTCTTTGGGGGTTAATTTTATGATCTGTATTAATTGCCATTTAACTTCTGAGTGCTTAATGCTTTGAATTACTTAAAATGTTATTACATTCTTGAGGATAATTTCCTACCAGTTAGACCTATGTAGGAAGTTCCACAGGAACAAGAAATCTTGTAGATCCCACATTTGCTCATTGACTCTAGTTTTACCTTTCGTACCTTATGTAAAAATTCTTTTGGACTTGTTATTTTTGAACTCAATCTTAACTTTATCCCATTTTAATTGTCTTTTAATGTTATCGCCACTTTTATTGGCAAATGGTAAGGTACAAAAGTTAGGTTGTTAAGTAACCCTAGACACATTCGAACGTAATTTCCTTTTTAAAAGAATATTTTCAATAAGAGACGGTTTTTATTCGTAAGTAATTGAATTATAAAATTATTTTGTTGAATTAATTTATCGTAATTAAATGTTTTTTTTACTAAGTTAGAAGATAACGCCGAATATGATTAGACGAAACCGATCGGGAGAAAATCTATTGATAATTGCTTTGATGTTAGCCTAATCCAGACTCGGGATAATAAATAAAGGGGTCCTACACCATCAGATTTCTACAAGATAGTTTTTTTAGGATATACAGGGATTTTGGTTACTCGTGTTATAAACTTTGCCAGTAGGTTCTACATTCAAATGGAACCAAAAAAGTCCCAATTAATGGTCCGAACCTCAAAAGGTTTGAAGTTATTCCACTTTTTCTGATTTTTTCAGTTTTCACGACCTTGCTTTAAATAAACAATGATAATTCCAAAATTGAAAGGTTTGGACAAATCCGTTGATACAATTGAAAACTACGTTAAATTTAAAGTGTGATCAATACTAAACTTGTGAACGTTCATGAAATAAGCGTTTTAGTAGCTAGAATTTTGAAAAAAAAAATTTTTTGAAAGTTAAAACACTTAATATAGTGATTATAAACTACTATTTCAAACTGACAGCACTCCCAACACGACATGCAAGAATGGCACAATTACCCAGAAGACAAACGCTTTGAGCTCTGAAGATGATCGCAATAAAGATCGAACGTTGGCACGACAAAGAAAATGCTTTTCTAAAACTTACATCACACCAGACCGCATCTCGCGATTTGCGAATAACTATTTCAAACCTAGAGACCAACACATTTCAGCAAATGTAATCCATTTATCCTTTTTGGTGGTGCAATTGCTTTTTTAATTATGTTTTCAAAGATTTAAAAATCGATGAAGGAAAGGAAAAAACCTTGGTTGAAGGATGGGTTGGTAAGGTGGAAAAATTAATAATAATAAAAAATAAAAAACTTAAGGAAATTTTGAATTAATTGATTAAACGATTGGAAATATTAGTTTGAAATCACCACAGTAAGTTTTTCAAACTTTGAAAAAAAAATTTTTCAAAGTTCTGGCTACTAAAACGCTTATTTCACGAACGCTTACAAGTTCAGTATTGATCACACCTTGTAAATTTAACGTAGTTTTCAATGGTATCAATGGATTTGTGCAAAACCTTTCAATTTTGGAGTTATCATTGTTTATTTGAAAGGAGGTCGTGAAAACTGAAAAAATCAGAAAAATTGAAATTGAAAAAAAAAAAAAAAACTCCGAAACTGTTAAGATTCGGACCGTAGTTAATTAGGACTTTTTGGTTCGATTTTGAATGCAGAATCTACTGGCAAAATTTGGAACACAAATAGCCGAGTGTAATCACCTAATAAACATATAAAAATAAGCAATAATCAACTAAACTAAATTCTTCTCATTGGCAATTCGTTTGTTTATATTTCAAAAATATAGTTATTTGAAATGATTTTTCTAATATTTACTATTAAAATTAAATAAGAACGATTATATTATTTAAATGATGAATATGTTTTATTTTTAAATAATATTTATTATGTGTACCCAAGGCCAGTTGACTTCTCACTAAACGTCCTGTGCGAGTAAGTTTTTCATTCAACGTACTAATTTCATATTTATTTAGAAATCGTGAGATGCGGTCTGGTGTGATGTAGGTTTCAGAAAAACATTCTCTTTATCGTGCTACGTTTCGAGCTTTATTGAGATCATCTTCAGTGTTCAAAGTGTTTGTTTAGTTGTGCCATTCTTGTGTGTCGTGTTGAGAGTGTCCTGACACAAGAATGACACAACTACGCGGAAAACAAACACTTTGAGCCCTGAAGATGATCTCAATAAAGATCGAAACGTAGGCACGATAAAGAAAATTCTTTTCTGAAACCTACATCACACCAGACCGCATCTCACGATTCTAAATAAATATCGATTAACGGTCACTAATTACCACACAGTACTAATTTAATATGTACATATCTTGTAAACACGTTTAAATAATTTTTTTAATGATTGAAATTCAGTTAGTTCAATTATTCTTTCTGTTTTTGCACGTGTAGACAACTAGATTTTAGGCGACTGATTTTTTAAACAGTGCCGTTTCGTGATTTTCTTCGGTAAGATTTCTCCAAAATACAGCCAATGCATTATCACGTGAAGTTTTAAATTATAAATTAGAACGAATAAATATTATTTTACGCACATTTTTATTATTTTGATGAGTGTGAATAAAGCATAGACGTAAGTAATATTTTTTGAAATCAGACATTAAAGAGGCCAAGGTTATGTCCATATTTTAAATTTTGTCAAAATGCCTTTTAGGCGAGCCGAGATTTTTTTTTAAATTTAGAATTAAAATCCATTAGGGAAATGTGAATTAATATCCAATATAACCAGTACAAAAAAAGGGTAAAATTCAAGCTCACTTAGTTCAAGCTCAAGTCCTTATATGTCTAGTGGTCATATTTGGCATATTTAATTATTTTAATTTTTTATACTTTCGACTTACGTATATGTTAAAATTATAAAGTAAAACGTGCTATTATTATTTTATGCATATTTCCATTATTTTGATGAGCGAATAAAGCAGACATGTTCGATAAGTAAAATTTATTGAAAGTGACTTGAGAGTCTTCTGGCATTGGCACTTGAAATAATTTCAAACTAAACGAAATTAAATGTAAGAGTTTTCATTCTCCCAGAAAAAGACTATTCGCGGTTACATAGTAGTTAATATTGATGGTTACATTGAGGAGGTAGAATCTGAGATCTCGGGGTCGCTTTGAATAAGAATTATGATTTTCATGACCACATCCATGCTTAACCATTTTGAAATAAAATTACTTTATCTGGTGCGCAATCGAGTAGAGTATGGAAGTGTTGGTTGGTCGTCGGGTTCTTTAAACGAGGACAGGAAAAGGCGTTTTTACACGTGATAGCACGAAATCTGTTGGAACTTTTGGTTATGAAGTTTCGCTCCACCCTCTCTATTCTCCAGACCTTTCGTCTACCGACTACCGTTTTTTTCAGGCATCTGGAAAACGTTAATAAATGCGAGTACAGAATTTGTAATTATTATAACGATAAAAATACATATGGTTTGAAGTAAACAAAACACTAGTGTCTGGTTTTTTTGAGTATCACAGTGATTATGATGAGAACGATGGTGTTGATCTCGTAGACAAACGAATTTGTAGAAATTGGATCGTGTAATAGAAATGATGAATGGTGGAGTGAGTCCGGTGTTCAATCCTTTTTAAAAAGATAATTCCTACTCACAGCATGAAAGATCCGGATTTCGAGCTTTTAGCTCATCGTCAGATTGAAGGAGCACTACAGCCTCCAAACCAATTATCAATAAATTTTCTCCGGAACGGTTTCCACTAATCTGTAGTCTTGTTAGGGCGAATATTCTAATTTAATAAAGAAAACATACATGATGGAAAAGGGACAGAGAACGGGCACGATATACCTCTTTTGCAGGATACGCCATCACAAAAAGTCATTGCCCCTATGAAGCCATACTTGCTGTAGTAGGTCTAAATTCTCTTGCGGGTCAAAAAATTTTGGCTTCCGTTATGTTTCTGTGCCAGGGCCTAAATAATTTCATTGAACCCCCCTCCCCAGGGAGATATTGTCTTATCTCGGCTCGAGCGGTTTGACGGTTGTTGAACTTATGCACCTAGATCATGTTGATCTCCTTCTCCAATCAAAACCTTGAAGCCTCATTATGGGAAAACAAAATTTTTTAGGTATCTCGCACAAGCTTCAATAAGACAACCCGTGTGTAAGCCACACCAAAACTGGCAAGCATATTGCTACAGTTCCCCCAGTGTCAACTACGGACCCATTGGTACTTCACGGAACAGGACCAAATACGGGTTAGCTCCACAGCAGTGCAAAATAAATAAATTCAGTATCAGTTCGGACCCTTGCTCCTCGACCCTATGGATTTTTAAAAGCAATATAGAACAAGCTTTAAAATGTAAATGAGGGTTTATTTTATATTATATATTGTTGTCGTGTTATTTATTCATCTATTTTTAATGTTAATTTGTTGTTAAAAGTTTTGGGCCTTTCTTAATTCTTTATTTTTTAAATAGTTATATTTTAATGACTGATTTGTTGTGTTATTTTATTGTCTTATGCTTGGGTACTTGACCTGGTTGGACTGTAAATAAATCAAATAAATTAAAGAGGCAAAGATTGTGTCCATATTTTAGGTTTTATCAAAATGCTTTTTAGGCGAGCCGAGAGTTTTTTTTTTTTTTCTTAAATTTGTAATTAAAATCTACTAAGGGCAATATAAATGAATATCAAATGGTTGAAATTGAGGCCGGTCAGAACGTGTGCCCCGTCCTGGTTTATGAACCGTCGACTCCACCTGTGCGAGGCCAAGTGCGATCGCGCCGTGTTTCCAGCCGTGTGCGCAGAACCGGACCTCACTCCGCTACCAGGAGGACACAGCCGGGCAAGAGCCTGACAATTTATGCCAAATGCGCGTTTGCGCGATTTGACATTATTGCTAAGAGTGACGGCTTAACGCTGGTTAAATAATGCTGCCGGCGGCGTCAGGACAGAGGGGGGGGGCGACACCGCGAACCGCGGCCGGACGATGACGGATCGACGCAAGCCATGCCACCTCCAGTTGAACGACTTCACAATTGATCAGAGAATAATACAAATTTTATATCAAAATAACTTTATTCATCCCACGTAAGACTTTATTGCCCATATCTTTTTCATCCAACTAATTTTCGGAACTAGAAAACCACCCGGAAAAACACCGATTGTTTTTTAACAATTAATATTTGTTTATGTTAAGTTTTAAATTGGGAATATCAATTAGAGATAAAAACACTTAATCCTTAATCCAAAACAATGATAAAGGATTTTTCAACGTTTATATTTAAAATGTTTATTCAATCTCATTTAAATTCTGAAGCTATAAACTGTTTAGTTTTCATTTTTGTTTTCCTAATCTCAATTGTTACACAAAATGCCATATTTAGTGCTAAGGATGTTGCGTGCGGCACTAATTGATGATGGACGTTCCATCAAGTAAGTATGCGACTATTGCCATCGGAGTTCTTCTCGAAAGCGAGACGCTGATAGTCGTTTTCTGGAAACTGGGCCCTACCTTAGAAGACCAGGTTCTGGACGCCCTAGGGTAACTGAACCACGGTTTTTGCGTTAAGAATTTTGCGAAACCGGTAGCTTACTGTTGTTCAAGCGATTCAGAAGCTTCAGGTAGTTGGAGGTATTGGAGGTATTGGAGGTAACCTATTTCTGAACGCACTGCTAGAAGAAGGTTAAATCAGCATGGTCTGATGGCTTTTCGCTCCGTAAGAAGACCAGAATAGACCAGAACAGACAGAGTTGCACGGCTCCCATTTGCTCGAGAACACAACCGTTGGTCTTTAGACAATTGGGCTGCTGTACTTTTTACAGATGAGTGTAGATTTGCTGGCCGATCTCCAGTTAGGCGTAGGAAGCTTTTAATTTTTCTCAGAGCCAACCCTTTTCAACGTAGGCTTGACTCTTTGTTGTGAGGATAAGCCCGTTAAAATACCACATCTTTGACAAAGTTTTGGGATCTGTTAAAAAGACTTAAGTTTAATGAAGAACTCTAGAAAATGTTGGAGATAGATCATGGGAGTGACGAATAACGCTGACTCTTAACAACCTATAGGCTTTTTCTTTTCATTGGCCGTTAATAAAATAGATAAATAGGCTCACAGAAGAAGATTATCACCCGAAAAACACTGAGATCTGGACGCGGCATAATGTTAAACTTGATAAATTACAGAGGTGTTATGAATGTAATTAAAAAGATTCGATCTTCTAAAATTCCGTAAGACACTATTTCTCATGATATATAATTAAATTAAAATTAGAATAATCGTCGGTAAAGAATAAAATTAAGTAGTTTCATAAATTACGAAGGAGCGTAATGTTACACTTGTGAAGCATAAAGATACACCCACAAGATGTAAATGTCGATGTAAATTAATCGACTCGAAACGTCAAAATACACACCCACGTTATTTTGCAAATCGACGAATACCAGACACACATACCGTAACGAATCTCTTATGCAATTAGGCCCACTTTCGACCGTTTGAACGCTCTGGGCTTTCATCCGACTCGACATCCGGCAGTCTGAAAATACGGCTTCAACGCACCCATGCAATCTAGCAGGGTGGGTGCTAAAATCATCACATTGCAAACAACTTGTGGCATGTAGTCTTGGAACCGAGGAAGCATCAAATCAGCTATCCTATCACCTACTGTAACATCTACCAAAAGTTTTGAAAGAGAACTAAACATTAATATATCAATAATTTTTTTCTAGGAACTACCTGTATGTATCAATAAGTCAAATAATTTAATATATAATATATTAAATGGCATATAGTTTTCTAACCTTTCAAAAAATCTATTTGGGGTAATATCTCCTTCTTTTTTACCCTTTTGCACTATAAATCAGTACTATTTACATCCTAGGTATAGTAAGGCTAATCTGGTATATGTTGAAACGTGTCCCTTACTCCTCTTCAGTGAGGTACAAGGCGCAAAGCCGGAACGCGTTTGAGTGACATCAAATCCGCGAGTGTATACCGCTATTCCATTTAAGTTCATCAACTTTAATTTTACGGTTTGGTTTTTTAATAACTGGGGCATGTAACAATTCCTTAAAGAATGGAATTTATCTCCTGGATTAATTCTAGAGAATTTGTTAAGACGATCAAACCGGCAGAATCGAAATCGCTATTCTTCATCTCAAGGAAGGGAATTAGGAGGCTGATAGGTATTCTGACGGGCCCACTGAAAAGACACCTCTCCATAATGGGTATTTTACTAGATCCCTTTTGCCGTTTTTGCGAAATAAAAGAAGATACGGCAAGGCACTACCTCGCAGAATGTGATAGGTAGCTAGGTCCAGATTTGAAATTTTTGAAGGAGCGGACTCTCTAAATCACTCCCCGAGATAATACGGTCCAAAATCTTGGGGTTTGTGAACAAGTCCAAGAGATTTATGTAGGACACGTAGTAGCCGACCAAGTCCCGGACCGTTTAGTGATCGGGTACGAGTCTACCCGGGCATTTAACACCACGGGTCTTGGTCGCCCACCCTTCGTAATATATACACCGTTTGTTTTTCTCTTCTTGTTCTTGTTAAGTGGGTGTAAATCTGACGATTCAGTGTGAATTGGAATATTAAAAGAAACTATTGCTTAATCTATTAATATGTGAAAGCAAACATGACTTGGAGGAATGTCAAATAATAATAGACGTGTTCAAATTTGTCAGAAGATAAAAGTAATAGTCATTACACTTAAGTGGAACTTAAGCCTCTAATGAAAAAAAAAAAAATACTGACGAATCCATCTTTATATTTTTTTAATATAAGACTTATTATTTTAATTGATGCATTTTTATTGTAACCACTAGAAAATTGATTCAAATATACTCCCTGATGATATTTAGCTAATTATTTCTTCGGGTTACTGAAAATATTAGCAAATTGCATAATATCAAGTAAAAAGCTAGAATCAGTTGACAAAATTGAAATATCTATGCATTATATTATGTCTGAAATAAAGATCTTAATCTTTTCAAGTTTTGTAAATGGAAAATTTAAATTAAGTTACCCAAAAACCAACCTTGGCATTTCTTCTCCGGCTGGACACTGGCCAAATATCGTTAACAGCGTTGTTTCGGGTAGTTTATCAGAATTGAAAAACCGCCAAACACGTAGTTTTCTTAATATACCACTCGGGCAAAAAAAATATTTTTGGTTCTTAAAAAAACACAAACACGAATATATTGTTGTTGTTTTTTAATGTCTAAGTTGCAAGATTTTGACAATGAAAAACAATTGGTTAAGCTTTATCTCTCAAAAACGCAAGTTCAACTAATTTTCAATGATTCAGAGAGATTTGCCA
>CM077104.1:28258671-28285657 GCA_039619505.1 Cimex hemipterus | reverse complement strand
AAAAAAAAAATAAGGAAAATAAGAGTGATATGTGGGAGGGACTGAATTACAGAGAGAGAGAGAGGGAGAGAGAGAGAGAGAGAGAGAGAGAGAGAGAGAGAGAGAGAGAGAGAGAGAGACAGAAAGACAGACAGAGAGACAGAGGGATACAGAGAGAGAGAGAGAGGATATAGACAGAGAGAGAGTGAGAGAGAGAGAGAGTGAGAGAGAGAACAACAAGGCCTTCTCTTAACATTGGGACAACCCTGTCAAAAATTACGTTGAGGCTGTCAAACAATACAAATACCTAAATGTGGTTTTAAAAATATTACATCACAAGATTTTCACAATAAAAAAAATTGTTCAAGCTTTGCAACTCATTCCATTATTCCTTAGTTCGCTCCGCAGGCGTTAAGAAAAAAAAGTCGCACTATTATTAATTATATACTTAAATACCTTGTCTTTAGAGCCAATATTCCATTATTTGAAGGATGATGCCATATTCAACATAATTAATCATTTAGTTACATCGAGCCATGTAAATAAAAGTATGGCCCACATTGCATCTCTTCTCTTGTATCGTTTGATCTACCCTTTTGGAACAAGGATAAGTTTCATGCCAAGCTTTAAAAAAATGCAATAATCGATTGCACAATAGAAAAATCTAGTCCGCGTGGAGAAAGAAAGATGATCTTATTTTCCTTCCCAATTGTTACGCAAGCGGGTTACGGTCAGTTTTTAATTGTACAAAATCAGGGTGCCTTTTGGAAGAATGAATCTCGAAAAGCGTATCCGCAGGAAGTAACAGGCGTAGCTGATTTACTCGACCAATTAAGAATAGAAAATCTTACAACTTGAACCTTTGCAAATTAAACTAGTTAGAATCATCTTCAAACGTCAAGCTTCGTCTCACTAAAATTGGCACAGGGCTTCTCAAGAGGACATCGAAAAAACGCCAATTTTCCCATACAAGCTCGAGATTGGTTTATAAATACTATTATAAAATTGTAATTATGAATTACTAAAGTCGGTTCGCGTTAAAATTTCAAAATGGATTATTTTAAAACGTGGTCATCATTTTTGGTGAATATTGATTCCACGGTAGTAAACCGACATAATTTCTTTTCTGTGACACAAACCGATTTTCCTTGACAGCTGCATTAAGCTGTTTGCGATAATAATCCCCAGCGTAAAAAAAGGATAATAGTATAGTTTAATCTCCACTTGTAGAAAATATACAGCTTGAACTTTATTCGGTTTTCACTTGATAATCTCTTAATGGTTCGTCTGGGGCTTCTGACGTTTGTTGCCTCTAATTTTCCACTTATCTTCCTAAAGATTGTAAGTGGATCATGGCTTCTTGACTGAAATCCTCAGGTATCTACAATTAAGAAACCAAAAATAAATTATTTTGAATCATTCTCGCAAGCCACAAGGCTAAATAAAAACATATAGTGCAAATATTCACAAACCATCGGCCTACAGTTTATTGGCTATTTTATTTTTATGCCGTTTCCTTATGGGTAAAATTCTTTAAACTTTATCCCATTTGCTTTCTTCATGATTTCCCTAGAAACTCGAAATATTAATTTGCATGTTTATTTTAAGCCTTTGTTGTAGATTGTAATAAATTCTCTTGACTTGTTCAGCTGTGGCAATTACTTTTTTGCTTCGGTTTGGATCATTTATTTTTCTATTTTATACATCATTTTGTGAATTTGGCATAATTTGTTAACACTTAATGAAGTTTTGATTGGAAATTCGAATGAATTCCGTTGTTTGTTTTTTCTTATCGCTGAGGTAAAAAAAATGAGAGGAGAGAGAGAGAGAGTGAAAAATTTAGAGAGAGAGGGAGATAGATTTAGGGTAAGAGAGAAAGCGTGAATGAGTTTATGAGTTTGTGAAAGAAAGGGAAAGAGAATGAGCGAGTGAGAGAGAGGGAGAGGGCGGGGGAGATAGATAGAGAGAATGAGAGAGAGAGAGAGAGAGAGAGAGAGAATGTGTGTGAGTAGGAGGGAGAGAGAGAAAGAGATAGTGTGAGAAAGTGAATGAGTGAGAGGAAGAGAGAGGGAGAGAGAGAGAGAGTGTGAGTGAAAGAGAGCGTGAGTGAGTTAGTGAGTGAGATAGAGAGAGAGAGAGTGATTGAGTGTAAGAGAAAGAGAGAGTGAGAGAGAAGTGAAAGAGGGAGAATGAGAGGATGAGTTCCCTGGGTGTGCAGGGTGAACCATTTTTTGGCAATTTCCGATCAATTTATGTATTGCACACCCACTCCTGAAGATGGCAAAAAGGTGAAACGTGCCTGTCACCGAAACAGTGAAGGCAGGTAGATCAAAATGATCGGGAACGAACTACAGGTAATTATCTTTCTCTTCGTCGTTCAAATTTTGTCTTAAACGCGAAGTTTTAAGCTTTGTATTTGTAACTTGGAACTGTATTTATCAACAAAATTTGGTCGCTAATATGCTAGATAACTACATTCATAGTTTAGAACTGATTGTGCTGGAATACGGAGACTGTAGGTCGGCTTATTATCCCTCAAAATCTTTTTGCATGCTGAAAGTGTCTAGATTTTAATCGGAGCCGTTATCAACTGGGCGAAGACCCGATTGGTACGTGATACAAATGTCAAGGAGATCTTGGAAATGAGACACAAAGCGGTTGGCATGCAATAATTTTGGAACCCGTTTTGTCTAAGGTCAAGTTCAAATCATCTCAATAAATCCCGTCTTCATCCCGTTTCGCCGTTTATTGACACCTGTGCTATTCTGTTTCCAAAGAGATACGAAGCTTAATATGACACATTGATTCCTTATCTTGGTATGTTATATTATATTCGTATCTTGCTTTTGTATCATCAAATAAAAATTATGTATGTCTGTGTGCTCTATTTAATTAATTTAAATAAGTTAAATTAATTATTAATTAAAAGTTTTATGAAATACACTGACAGGCAAAAAATTCTGCCCACTTATAACTTGATTTGTATATATTTTCGTGTATTAAATCAAAGTTCCACGTTTTTTAACGTATAATAATTGAGTATTGGTCTAAAAAAGTTTAAAAAATGTAAATTGGACAGGTATAAATTTGTTTTAGAGTGTTAGTTAACATTTCAATATCGTGAATTTTCTCGTCTTGCCATTTTACATCTGACTGCATCCTGGGACCCTCTACCAGCCTGGAAATGCATCTTTGCTGGAGGTTAGCCCATTCTTCACGAAGAGACCTTTCAAGACTGTAGAATGTATCAGGAAGTGATGGGCATGCTCTTTACTCGTCTTTTGACGTTAAACCATAACTGTTCGATGGGGTTCAAGACTGGAGAGCGGGCTGGCTAAGACCCTCATGCTATGATGTTGAAGGTATGTTGTTATTATGCGAGCGATATGTGGACGGACATTATCGTGCATTAGTAAAGGATTGTAGCTGATTTCAACGAGAATAGGCAACGTATAATGTGCCAAAATTTCATGCACACAGCGAGTGACCGTCAAAGACCCTCCACAAGCAACTCTGTGCGACTCTCCTCCGAAATGACCGCTCACACCATCACTGAGCTACGTTGAAAAGATTGGCTCTGGGAAAAATTAAAGGCTTACTACCTTTCATTTCGCCATCTCCACACTCTTTCACGCCCAACTGGAGAGCGTAGAGCATATCTACACTTATCTGTAAAAAGTACAGCAGCCCAATGTAAAGAACAACGGGTGTGTTCTCGAGCAAATGGGAGACCTGGAACTCTGTCTGTTCTGTTCAATTCTGGTCTTCCTACTGGGCGAAAAGCCATCAGACTATACTGATTTCATCTCCTTCGAGCAGTGCGTTCAGAAATTTGGACAATTCGAACTTCCTGGAGCTAAAGAAAAGCCTATAAGTTATTAAGAGTCAGCGTTATTCATCACGTCCGTGATCTGTCTCCAACATTATCTAGTTTCTCATTAAACTTAAGTCTTTTTAACAGATCCAAAAACTTTGTCAATGATGTGTCTTTTAGCGGGCTTTTCCTTGTGAGGATACGATCCATGCATTAGGATAAAATTTTCGCTGATTTCATCGAGGAGAGGTAGCGCATGATGTTCCAAAATTTCATTCACATAGCGAGTGACCGTCAAAGACCCACCACGAGCAACTCTGTGCGACCCCCATCGAAATGCCCAGCCACACCATCATGGGCTATGTTGAAAAGGTTTGGCTCTGGGAAAAATTAAAGGCGTCCTACGCCAAACTGGAGATCGGATAGCAAATCTACACTCATCTGTAAAAAGTACAGGAGCCCAATCGTCTAAAGACCAACGGTTGTGTTCTCGAGTAAATGGGAGCCGTGCAACTCTGTTCTGGTCTTCTTACGGGGCGAAAAGCCATCAGACTATACTTTCATCTCCTTCGAACAGTGAGTTCAGAAATTTGGACACCTCGAACTTCCTGGAGCTGATGAACTTGAACCACAGTAAGCTATTACCGGTTTCACACAAAAAAGGTCATCTGTGGTTCTGTTACCCTAGGAAGTACAGAAAACGACTATCGGCGTCTCGCAGTGTTTCTTAAGGAACTCGGATATCAATATCCGCATACCTGATGGAACGTCCATCATTACTAAGTGCCACACCTCGCACAACATCCTCCTCACTAAGTGGCACTTGTAAGTTTGGAAATTGAAATTAAGAAAACAAACATAAAAACCAAACGATTTATTGCTTCACAATTCAAATGAAACTGAATGAACATTTTAAATTGCCTAAAAATTAAATATTGAAAAATCCTTTATCCTTGTTTAAGGATTAAGTGTGTTTACCTCTATTTGATATTCTCATTTAAATCAAAGCATAAACAAATGTTAATTGATAAACACAAATAGACAAATTAAGGGCAGAATTTTCTTTTTTCGGGAAAATGAAAATGGTAGGCGAATGGTTAGCTTGAGAGACTCGGCTCGTAGACCCCGCGGACTTGGGTTCAATTCCCGCCGTCGCTTCTGGCCTTTTTTTTTCACGATACCCTTCCTCCAAAACGAATACGTATAACATATTATCTGGTATTGCCTAACATGCATAGTACATAAATCCATTAAAAAAATAAAATGAATTTAAAAATCAGTTGGGTGGAATCGTTTGCTTGTTAGTATATTTTCTATAAATATTATTCGCCACTGTTCTGCTGAGTCACAAAATGTGCAACAGCACAGCAATCTGTCTCTGTAAGAAACTGTCAGTCTTGATTAATCTGGGGCATTTCTTTTTGGATGACGTTGGTTCATTGCTGATTATTAATCAAATGTACGAGAAAAGATGAATTTTAAACTATTTCTGAAAGGAACACGCCCACTTGCACTTGATCGATTCTTGTTATGTAATGGGGCGATTTGCGGATTAATCCTCATTATCCATGCGGCGCGACGAATCGAATGCCTTTGTAAATCTCATCTTACGAGGAAGATTCCACTTATCCGGCCGAGTTACGCCAAGCCCGGTAAAAAAACGATCACATAATACATTTTCTTTTATTTAAGGCGGTGCAAAAAAATACATGTATGACCGCTTACATAAATAATTGGCCCTCCCTGTACGGTGCGGTCGGTGTGGGAAAAGAAAAAGCCACTTTGGTAATGAGAGGACGTAACTCCGGCTGATAGTTGAGGTGAACCGAACCGGAGTTAATTTTTATTGCTGCAACCGTAAACTGTAGTGTATCTGACGCTAATGAGGAAAGGCGGTATGGCACATCATGCTATTGTGTTCTAGCGATTGCATCTTCAAGCGGTTAAAAACCGTAAGCTTAAAAAAAATTAAATTTCTTATCCTAATGCAAGTGGCTTTATGAAGTATATCAAGTATAATGTACAGTAGCTCATAATAACAAAATAGTACTACTAAGTTTTGGAGGTTCATACATTGAATGTACGCCATCATTTGATTAAAAAGATTATTGCATTGACCTTATTAATTATTTCAATTAACATTATTTTTATCTAAGGTCTTTAAAAAATGGCAAAAAGAGGGAAAATCGAAAAATTGTAGGTTGTGATGAAGTATACAAGAGGATCTAAGCCTCGAGCTCAAGTGGTTAGAGCAGTGATGTATTGAGCCGAAGGTCGTGGGTTCGAATCCGGCTCGTTCTCAATCAAGTCCTTATATAAAAAGAATAATTAATAAGATCTGATGGCGTATCATTTTCATTGTGTGAGACTGCATGTGCATTTATATGAAACAGAGTAAAGGACCACAGTCTATTGTTCCCCTCCAGTTCCCAAGTGCGTAAACTTCTGGTGATGACCGCCGTTAGATATGGTTAATTGAGGTTCGTTTCTCTTTCCCGAGAGTTCCTTGCCGTACCGTATTGTTATACAAAATCCACTTTTAATCTCCATCCGCTAATGTTCTAAGAAATGGATCGTTATCTTATCTTTGCATTTCAAAAACTAATCACAAAACAGAAAAACGTCCGGCTCTGAAATGTCTGTCGCTTAACGAATAATCCGACCGATATTTTGTCAAGTTGGTGGAGCATGCCCACTTTTCCCATTTATGGAAAGGTAATTACATCTATAAGCGTTTCTGTTTTTGGCAGAAGACTCTTTGTACTCATGACGTACTTTCTTCTCCAAAACCAATAGAAATACACATTTTGTCCGAGTGCATGTATTTATTAGCGTGAATGGGGAGGGGTGAGGGTGAAATATAACGTCATCATCGCCCCTCGAACGTTGAGAGCGTATGAGTTTGTTTTCGGGGTCGATGGTGGATTATTTATATAAGTACTCCATCAACCCCAATCTAGATTAGTTTGAGTATAGATCGGTGGAGGAATATCGAGTAATCCACCGATCAAACGGAATGTATTTGTGTGTATGAATGTAGTGTTTGAAAGAGTAAATAGAATATAGACATAGTTGGGGCTGAAATGACCTAAATGTCTGAAGCCCCAGTCAAAAAAAAAAAAAAAAATACACGGCGTCCATCAGGTGGTATTAGATAGTACTGATAGTAGACAATTAATTACGATTTTCAGTCGAGATGAAAAAAAGTTAATGGCACGAGAGGGATTCGAACCTACGACCTTCGGCTAGATACGCCGCTGCTCTACCACCTGAGCTATCGTGACCTCGATCCACTCCGACATCAACTCCCCCATCTCAACCTTACCTTACGAATTTTCTCTCCTTTTGCCATATTCAAAATGTCGTGTAATCGGTTTGGATTCTCGACGACAATTGAAATGGCGACGGAGAGTTTTAGTGAAGTGTACTTCATTTTTAAATCATTAATTCACTATTTTCGTGGTCCGTTCGACCAATTAATATAAGACAATTAATTACGGTTTTCAGTTGAGATGAAAAAAAGTTCATGGCACGAGAGGGATTCGAACTCACGATCTTCGGCTAGATATGCCGCTGCTCTACCACCTGAACTAACGTGACCTCCATCCACTCGGACAGACATTAACTTTTTTCATCTCAACTGAAAACCGTAATTAATTGTCTTATATTAATTGGTCGAGCGGACCACGAAAATAGTGAAGTACTGATAGTATTGTACTTTTAGACATACGGGCCACAGCTATACTAGTTTCCTTCAGGCTTTTTATTACCTTCCGCAGACTTACTTTCACTAATTGCAGGAGTGAGCTTTTCTTGACCTATGAGAATAAATCGCATTCTTGACTGACTTTTACAGAAAAATTACAAGCTATTTTCTACTACCAATTTTTCATGTTCCTATTGAGTCGGATATGTCGACGACGTCCTACAATAGTAAGTAACTATTTGAAGATTATTAGTAAGTTATTATTAATATAATATGAAGAAAAAAGTTCTCGAGGTACTTCTTTAGTGGTTGTGGTACTTTAATAAAACACGAACACAAAATTCGGTTTTTTCCTATTCTTAATTTCTCGCCTTCGTACGTCTACTCTACTGCTGTACACTGCTTTATTAATTTTTTTAACGTTTGAATATTTACAAGTTGGCACTAAACAGTAAAAGTAAAAGTAGGAAAATGGGTTTTAGTGAAACTTCATTGAGAAAAATATCAAGTTGTCTTTCTAGTTGTTTCCGTGATTTTTTTTAAACTTCTTCCTTCAGGTTATTGATCCCCCCTTTTAGGGATAGATATCAGACTGAAATTCTTGCATGAGGGAGCAAACGTGTGAGGTAGATCCTAAAATATTGCCGAAGGAAATTCGGAATTCCCAGGGAAGGCCTTAAAATTCAGTACCTACTATCCTTTCTTTCAAATATATTTTGTGCCCATTTGCCTTATTAAAATTAATTCTTATTTGTTTTTAAAATGTTTTGTACTACGAACTTGACAGGTTTTATTTTTTAAGTGGTTCTGCTTTGCGCCCAAGCTGAAGCAAGATTACGAAATGAAAAGAAATTCGCAAGTTATGGAACAACGCTTTTTTAAACAAGATTTTACCCTCAATTCGTTTGCTAAATACTGTAAACACATAAAATTGATGTATTTTCATTTTTTAAGTAAAATATAATAAATATTAGAAAATAGAAATAAATGCAATTTTGTACACAGAACCATAAAAAAATAAGAATAATTCAAAAGTACGACATGATTCGAATTTCTGTCTTGGTTTATTTCAGTCGGGATGAGCAATAAAAAGATGCAATTATACGTGAATCCGGTATTTAGTAATTACGATCTGACGGCCTCCGAAATTCATAAATAAGCGGGAAACTGGATTTATTCAGAATTTGACCCTCCTTTCGGCTGCGGATCATAAAAATTGAAAATCATTTTCGCAGGTCTTCCTGGAATGAAGACAGTGTTTACAGCCGCTCTCCCTTCGGCACGCAACGGCAAACACCGGGTTAACGAAAGATTTCGTCCAGATATAACATTTTCTCCGTGGAACATCTTTATTTAGAAACTTATGACTCGTTGCTAAGAGATTGAAATCAAATAACAACTCGTTTAAAACCCAAGGGGAAAATACGAGGCTGATTCATCGGGCGCATTTCTCTTAAATTATGACCTTTCGTGGGGGTTTTCAGCGTGTTTTGATTTAATTTCGCAACAGACCTGTAATGAAATAAAGGAAAGCCCCGCGGTTCAAGATTAAGCAAATAATTGGCGAGTCACGAGTAAGTATTACTCATGGGGTTGATGGTCGTATGGTTTTTTTTTTCCACGAGGGTTCGCATTTTTTTTACGAGGGTTCGCAACAGCAGAGGTCATATAAACCCTCAGGGTGCCGGTGTTTTCGAAAAAAATCCCATTTGTAAGTATGTCGGGTTCGAATGCAGGGCCGCTGGATTCGAACCCGGGACCTTGACCTTACAGTGATGAGCGCCGTGTCAAAGACGAAACCTCGCGGCCACCGACGCCCCCAAGATGTGCCTTTACGACCCTGAACGCTACAACGCGAAAAAGAAAGTATTTAGTCGAAGTAGAAAAATAATCTCTACTCCACAGACATAGAAAAAATGCTAAACTCTCAGCTTTTTATAGAAAAACCAGTTCCTTGTACAAATCTGAAAATTATTTACAACTAAACTTGTCAATAAATAAATAAAGGTTAGTAAGGCTGTCTAGTGCGATGGAAATAATTTTTGGATTTTTTTTTTATAAATGGGCTCAAATATGTAATTGGCACATAATCTCTACGTGTAAATTGTTGGAAGAGGAAAACTTGGAACGTATATTTTTAAATTGTCCAATTTACACACCGCAAAGAGACTTTTATTTAAAGAAGTACATAGATACATGTGTAAATAGTAACAATTTAGAAAAACTTGAGTTCTTGCTAAAATTTGAAGCAGGCAATTGATGTGTTCAATTTTGTTTATGAAGCACTTAAATTGAGAGATGATGTTTTATTCTTGCGTCCTGTAATTATTGATTTGTAATTGATTTTGAGTTAAGTGCCATGTAATTATTATTATTTTATTTTTTATTTTGCCCTTTGGCTCCCCCTGTAATAGCTATTGCTGAAATACAGTAGTAATCTATCTATCAAAAAAAAAGTATGTCTACTCCAAAAAATATTATATTTTAATATTTTTTCAACATTATTTGCAATCACTTCAAGTTAACCTCTACAAGGCCTTTACTTCTTACATGTTAGAGATGAAAGACCAAATGATACATACAATAGAGAAACGCATATTTAAAAATATCTCAAATAAAATATTATGTCGTTTGCCAAATTGTTGTAAATGGAATTTCAAGGATAGTAAATTCTCGCTATTTATCGGAGATAAAGACACGAGATGTTTCATAATCATCACTAATTACATACTACTAATCCTAGTTACTT
Source organism: Cimex hemipterus (assembly GCA_039619505.1). Classification (NCBI taxonomy): domain Eukaryota; kingdom Metazoa; phylum Arthropoda; class Insecta; order Hemiptera; family Cimicidae; genus Cimex; species Cimex hemipterus. The sequence continues at coordinate 28,275,409 of CM077104.1, read as the reverse complement.
AAATACTGTTTATACATCTAGGTATCTAGGCTAATTTTACGCTTCAGGCGCGACAAGTTTTTTTTTTTTTTTTTTTTTTTTTTTCAAATGCATTAAGTGTTGATTTGAATGCAGTAATACGTGTCCAATTTTGTTTTGATTTGATCGTGACATCATGAAATAATTTTTTAAATCTAGGTATATAAACGTTTAACATCCCTGCATACGGAAAACAACTTGGACAGATATTGGTTGAGATAAAAAAGTCAGTGTCACAGCGGGATTGGAACCCACGACCTTCGGCTAAATACGCCGCTGCTCTACCACTTGAGCTATCGCGACTTCGATCCATTGAGACACCGACTTCCCATTCCAACCTCACCTCTCGAATTTTCTCTCCTTTTTTGCCATCTTTCAAATGTCGTGTAATCAGGGTTCAATTCAGGGCGACAAATGAAATGTCCACGGAGATCTTTCCTGAAGATATACATCAGTTTAATTATTAAATCCATTGCAGTTCATGGTCCGATTGACCAATTAACATTTTTCGATTAATTAATATTTATTGAAGGTTGAGATAAAAAAAAGTCTGAGCCACAAGCGAGATCAAAGTCACGATAGCTCTAGTGGTAAAGTAGCGGCGTCTTCAGCCGAAGGTCGTGGGTTCGAATCCTGCTGTGAATATATTTGGAAATGTGATGGACAAACTGACGAATCTGGGAATATAATACAAAACGATCTCAACAACAAACAGCTTCCTACCTGACTGTTGACGAAAGAAATTCACCAAATAAAAATCTGAACACAAGAGGCAAAACACAGACATCCGCTCAAAATTGTTAAATTCGAGTCAAATCGAAACAAAATGCGAGACCAAGCGGTCCGGGTTGATCATATATCAAACTAAAACGAAACAATTTTCGTCATCAGTTTCGTCTCACTTATCCTTAAGTATAAAATATATCGTACTTTTATTATTATTATTAATAATAATAGTGATATTTATATTTACAAAAAGAATATACAAATCACATTTACAAGGTGAAGTAATGTACAGAACAAGTTCCTACTGCCATTGTTCGTTTATTACATCTAAGGGTTAAAAAAACGGAATGTATCAAAAATATGTAGAAGTCTCTTGTATAAGTTAACTTTTTTATAATTATTATTTGAAGATCGTGAGATGCGGTCTGGTGTGACGTAGGTTTTAGAAAAACATTTTCTTTAGCGTGCCAACGTTTCTATCTTTATTGAGATCATCTTCAGGGCTCAAACTGTTTGTTTTCCGCGTAGTTGTGTCATTCTTGTGTCAGGACACTCTCAACACGACTCACAAGAATGGCACATCTGAACAAACATTTTGAACACAGAAGATGATCTCAATAAAGCTCGAAACATCGCACGATACAGAATGTTTTTGTTTTTTCTAAAACCTACGTTACACCAGACCGCATCTCACGATATTCCAATAATCATTTTTTTTATAATACTCAGATTTAGTAGATCTCACGCAGGGGTAAAACGTCAACTGGACGTATAATTCAAGTAGTTTGCTTTTGAACAATATATTTTAAAGTCGTTGGATTCGGTTTAATCACGCAAATGAATAAGCTGGATTTGGATTTATGTAAGCTCAATTCTGCACATGTGTGTACATGACCTGAGCCTATCATTTCTCGCAGCCCACCATTCCAGCTTTTGTAATTTATAATAAATCGCCGACCGGATTCGTGAATCTGTTGGCAGTCCGGGGACAGAACTCTGTCTTGTTCGTCTAGTCACCGAGGCTGGGCTCCAGCGGCTATCAAAAACTAGGTCAATTCAGCATCCATCGCATGCAGTTCCTAGATCCAAACCCCTTCACACTCTAACCCGCTTGTAAATAAATTGTCCCCTATTTACATACAATTCATTCAATTAGGGAGGCGGTTCTTCCATCTCGCGGTAAAGCACTTTAAACGTTCGCGCTATGTTAACTCTCACAAATTTGACTCGGTAAAATCATTCAAATGAATGGCTAGCATATAATTAAAGTGATTTTAGTTGGTAATTCATGAAGTATTTTCAATGATTTGCTCCATGATACGTTCCAAAAATGAATGATTATGTAACTATGGTAACATTCAAATGTAAAATATAAAATATTTTAAACTGTTTACACCATTTTAAAAGTTACATATGAAAGACTATTGTGTAACTATAGTGATACCAATTTTTACAATATAAAATATTTTAAATTGATTCCACTATGTCAAATGAAACAAATTAATACCTGTTGTGTAACTATAGTAACACCCATTTGTAAAGTATAAAATATTTCGAACTATTTATACCATTTTAGAACTGACGTATGAATGACTATTGTGTAACTATAGTGATACCAATTTTATAAAATATTTGTTTCCACTATGATAAATTGCGCAAATGAATGAACAAGTTAGAAGGAATGTCTGGTGTGCAACTATGGTGACATATTTTGTAAAATATGAGATATATAAAATATTTTCGATTTAATATTCCAAATGAATGAATGTTGTTTAACTGTTTGCAATTTCCATGCCGTTGATACATCAATAAGTAATATGGCATTGTGAAATAATTATGTTTAGATCATTAACATCAGCATAAATTTTGAAATTTTACTAGTATTTAATTCTGTTTTATGTATACCATCTTAATTCTGAACCTTTTATCTTTTCGATTTCCCCCCCCCGCCAGCTATGAATTTGTCTACGTTTGTTTTACATTTTAATGGCAGAGAAGAAAGTCTTGTTTACGCGTGCTTTTTGTTTGATTTAGTGAAGTCGAGCCGGGTGTAAGAATTCGAAGGTGAAAGTCATACGAAGAGGACTTAACCCCTTAATTTTAAGAAATTTCTTATTATAAACAAAATGATTTTACAGCTGGGGGACCCCCATATCTTTGCAATTGGCCTCAATTAGCATAAGATTTTGTAACGCGCCTCTTTTGCGCATATTCGAGCTTTCTTGACAATTATTACACCAAATATAGAAAAGCGGAAAGTGTTAAATGTCATAATAGATCGGTATTTCCGGGTAAGTTAATGTTAGAAAGTGTTCGTTCAGATGCTTTGACTCTATGTGAAACTGAAACAAGTTCTAGGAAAAATGAAAGCCATTCGTAGCCATTTAAAATCTATTACATCTTGTGATTAAGCATAGGCTGGACTGAATATAATTTTTTAAAGGTGTGTAATTCAATTACTTAATAATCTCAGGTTAAAAAAATCGTAAAAGCTTTACTGTCATATAGTAAAGTAAAGTTACCCCTTCCGACAGCAAGAATTTGAGTCTTTGTGATATTAATTGTTAATTTCACTAATTTCGTGGTCCGCTTGGCCATTTAAGACATTACAGTTAAATAAAATTTTTAGTTGAGATAAAATAAGTCAACGGCACGAGCGGGATTCGAACCCATGATCTTCGGCTAGATACGCCGCTGCTATACCACCTGAGCTATCGTGGTCTTGAGATAAGGAGTTGATTTCGGAGTGTTTAATTAATTTTAATGTTAATTGTTAATAATATATTGTTAATATACTATTCATAAATGTTATGACGGGAACAATATTATTTTGTATACAATTATATATCTCTTTCTATTAATAAAAAAATTGATATAAGGTTTTATTAATGAGCAGATAATTAGGTTACTTTTTTTATTGTACTTGTTTTGATTGTATATGAGTTTTATCTCCCTTTATCTGTTGGGCCTTTTTCTTTTCATAGATTCACTTCAAGCTAGGTATAGAACTAGTAGGGCTTATACATTCTCCTTTGGCAGCATCCCTGCTCCAAGGTGAACGTGATCTTTTTTTGTGGTTTCTCGTTTTATTATAGTTTTTCATGACTCGTTCTTTCCCCGAAGTTGCTACATTGTTAAATTGTGAGAACTGTTCTTGAGGACTGCTGAGTCTTTGTTTTGGCGTGTGTCGTGGTCTTCTCGGCGTCTGGAAAATTGTTGAATCCTTGTTTTCATGTTCTTTCAGTGATATTGTTCTCCTTCAGCATCATTTCTTTCAAAAGGGTTTGATCTGCATGTTGGCTATGATATTCCATTTTTTTAAATTTTCTATTATTTGTTCATTCTTTTCACCATCCATTCTTTGTTAAACAAGCTTTATTTTTGTTGAAGTCTTATTTTTGTTTCACAGTGGTTTGTTTTCGATGATACTTTTTAATAAACGCTTCTCTTTCAATAGGCTTGAATCTTGATATAGTTTTTCGTTTTGGGTTGTTGGTTTTGAATTTTACAAGACTCTTTCTTTCGCTGTAGTAGCTATACAACTGTTGAAGTCCTGTTTTTCTTTCCATTCAACTTGCATTAACATAAATTGATTCATGGTTTGTTTCAAGTTTTTAATTAGCATAGGCCATTTTACCAATATATTATGCGACGCCTAAAATAAACTTAAATATTGATTCATCACTCGGGAAAAGCCACCGCGTTTTGGCGATCTTGCGAAATGCTGAGTTCAGCGACTCGATCGCCTTGACGGTATAAATCACTTTGCGAATTTCGAAAAATTACGAGTAGTTGTTTATCTTCGGTGGTACTATTCTTAAGCAACGTTTCATTTGAAAAGGTTTTGATCTGGACGTTGGTTTTGTTGTTTCCCTTTTTTTAGTTTTCCATTATTCGTCCCGTATCATTCCCCTGTCTCATTCCTTTTCTACAGTTGCTATGTTATTTTTAAAGTCTTGCTTTTTTTTCAGTATTTTGTTCCTGCTTGTTCCAACACTACGTGGTTGTCTTGATTTGAGCGTAATTTCCGTGCATTTTCAGCGTCTTCTTCCTTTACTATTGCTATACCATTATTGAAGTTCAATCTGTGCCCCTCTGTTGTTGTTTTTTACGTTGACGCTATTATTCTTAAGAGGAGCTTTCTTCCAAAATGATTTGATCTGAACGTTGGTTTGCTCGTTTCCTCTGTTTTTAGTTTCCCATTATTCGTTCCTTGTCTTTTACTCTTTCCGTTTATGTAGTTGTATATTGTCGATGGAATTTTGTTTGGCTCTTGCAGTATGTTCATAAGCAGTTTGTTATCATAGGTCATTTTTGATGTGTACAGTTAGTCTTCGATTATTCATTCAGTATTCTTCAATGACTCTTTCCTCTTTTTGCCGGCCATAAGCTATGTTTCTTACAAGCCGGAGTTGTACCTTTCAATTAGGCGGGACTCATCGAGCAGCCTTTCACGCGGCGTTGGCTCAAAAGTAAGTGTTCGTACAACTCTGGTACTGGGATCTGTTTCTATTTCTGGCCTCCTGGGCCCCTTAATGTGGAACTAAGATGACGACGGGTGGTACAATGTGGTTAAGGCTCGAGGTCCAAGAAAGGGTACCTGGTGTCCTCAACCACGTCCCTTTCTCACTCCAGATTTCTTCATTATTTCCTGTGACCACTCCCAACCCTGGATGTCCAACAACAAAATAATGATCCAGCCCTGAGGGCTTGGCAACCTGTCTAAAGCACAAGCTGTAGTCGTGTCGGCCTTATCACAGGCACGCGAAGGTTAGGATACCAGATCTTGTCTGAATAGATGGAGGAGGGTGCGTGGTCATCTGTACTACGGGGTAACAGAAATGTTCCAAGGTTCAACCCCTGTTACAATGGGAATGGATTCGTAGTTGGCCGTGGCGAGACCTCTGACTTAGAGAAGAGACTATCTTCTTTCTGTAACTTGCGCACGAAACTTGCGCATGGCCGTCGTTATACACCCGGCCTCACGTGGTACGGCGGATAAGCGTTTACGACGCAATGATTATTCTGAAAAGTCCCTCGAATGCGTATGTAGTGGCGGATGAGAATCGGTTGCTCCTACTCACCCACTAAGTACGCTTTGCAGTAGTTGTAGGCTGAGCTCGATTGGTGGCTTTTACCGTAGGTGATGTCCTCTAGGGGATGGTGAGCAATTCCACGTCAAATAAAACTGACGCCGGAGCGGGTCCGGTGGTTTCTGCGCTGGGGAAGCCTTACTACTCTGGGAGGTAGTATGTCCTTCTCTATCTAGTGAGTACGCGGGAGACCAGGCTTATTTATTTCGGCTTAGGTATCCGACCACTCGGAATGGAGAGCGAGGTTGTCTTAGCCCTTCCGGACTGAGCTGCCTTTACACCCACGCTGCGGCTGTAAAACCTTTCTGTCGTATGTGGAGGTGCGTCAGCTCTCATCTTGAGAATGAAAACGTCCGCTAAGGCCGAACATGCCAGATGCGGGCGTGAAAGATCTTCGTTGTCCATTTTAGGACGCCCGAGTATACGGGAAGCAATGTACTTCCGGCCCATTTTATTTGATGAAGTCAGGGCAGTTTACATTTCCATTATGCACGTTCGTTTTATCCGTTCCCTCAGTATTAAAATCATTGAGGCCATATCAGAAAATTAATAAATTTTTCTTTTTTCTTTCCCATCTTCCTACTTAATCTCATGTCAGATTAGTTTTCTTAATGTTTTCTTAATAAAAATGCATTTTGTGTCACTTCATGGTTTGAAAAAAAAAATGAATTTCTGCAATGTCAACTGCATGACCGCAGAGATTCTCGACCCATAATTTCTGGTGGGAAGAAAACAACATATCAGAAAGTTAATTTAATTAACATTTAATAAAAGACTTTGTTGTGTGCTAAACCAAAGAGAAATGTGTCTAATTTGATGCGCTTATTGTCCCGTTTCCTAATAAATGACTTGTTGAAGGATATCGCACACATTCTTTGGCACCTTTCGGTCTCGGTACTCCATCCCGTCCTTGTGACGCATCAATTTCTCGGTTTGAACATCGTGAAAGGCGACCGGATGACTGTGGGAAACGTGCGTCTGACAAATTGGGTATCATTCCACGTGGAGAGAAGACCTCTCGAGGGGTTTCCTACTTTAATTGAACATGCGTTTAACATTATTGAAACTGTTATGAATAACGATTTCATGCTCACTCGGTGTGAAAATTGTCTCAGTGTTTAAATACATTCTTCGCTCAAGAAAGAATTATGTGCCATACGAACTAATCAAACAAAAACGAAATATCTATGAATAATACACAGTCAATCAGCAGATGAGCAGCATGAATGAAATTTAGTTCCATCTTCGTCTAATGCGACCACCACGATTTCTCCCTCCCTGTTCTATCCGAGAAAATCTGAAAACTGCGTTTTTCCCATAATGTAGGACTCTTGGGACTGAGAACAATGAGGAACAAATGCCAGTGAAAGGAAGGGCATCGGAAGAAAGTACATACAAGTTTGAGCAAACCTTTCGCCGTGCTGATTAACACGTCCAGACGTCTACTGCCATATTGGATTATGTCACGCCATTCATACAATGCACAAAATAAACTAGGCTCCTGGTTCTTTCTCATATGGACATCATAAGCAAGATGGAACAGAAACGTTCTGGAATTTTCTTTCAGAGTCTTTTTAATCCCCTTCACAACAGCCATTTTCAACCACTTGGACTGCAGAGAGATGAACGACCGAACTATGCAATTAATTGAAATATTTAAATAACAATATCAAAGCTTCTCCTTTTCAACATTTTAGTTTTGCGTTGGGAGTTTCACTGGACCGGACTACATACGTCTGCGACTACGAACTAGTTTGACACTCGAGCGGTCACATCGGAGACTTTTTCTCTCGTGCCTGGCAGGAATTTTGACACATAATTTCCTATTTGTAAGTTTTGTTAATATTTTAAAACGATAAACGTGTTGTTTGACCTTGTTTAAAGTTTTTACTCGTTAATGATACGACGAAGATGTTGAAGAATGGAGTGGGTTAACCTTTCTACTGACGGAATTAAAAAAGTATACTCTAAAATATTTAACTTACTTTTGTTCATAAAACCTGAAACTAACTGAAACATAGCTTCTCTAGGCATGAGCAAAGAACCACAGATGACGAATATAAAATTCTTAGAGTTTATTGAGTCATGAGCAAAGAACCACGGATTAATTATATAAAACTTCATAGAACTTCTCTAGCCATGAGCAAAGAACCACAGATGACGACTAGAAACTGCATAGAGACATGCAAGTTGCACACGAAGAGTAACGGATGAGAAAACAAAAATCTCAGAGACGATAGATTAAAAATTTCAAAGAGGCCTCAAAGCCAACAACAAGGAACTACAGATGACGGCAGAAAAACGGCATAGAGCTAATTTAACCATGAGGAAAAATCCACAGATGACGACTGGAGAACTTCATAAAGTCTAGCAAGATGGAGTATTTCGATTTTTTTAACTTCTAACTTTTCTATATATCCAATTTCATTTCATTCGATCTTATTACATACTGTTTTATTATACTGTGTCTTTGTACTCCTGTTTTTAATTTGTTTATTAGCAAAATTTTACAATTTCAGCTGAGACATTAAAGACCCACATTAAATTGTAATTTCGAACTTTTTTGGAACTTTGTAAGGTATTTTTGGCACACTTCATTGGTGGAGGTTTTTGATTTGGAACGGGATTTGGTTTTGTATTGATAATCAGAAATTTCCTTCTTCAAGCTAGTAAGTTCATTAAATTTTAAGCTAAATATTTGCTATGTTGTTCCATTTCAGGTTGTTGTTTAGTGTCATGCAGTATTTTTGTCGTGATTGTATTTTCATAAAAAAGATAGTTTTTAAAATTCTCCATTATTACTAAATTATATTAGCGTAGATTTTGACCAAAAATTACATCGAATAACTTAAATTTTCAGTCATCTTCAATGACGAGTCTGTAACTACATAAGAGAAACGACTCAGTCGGACTAATTTCCATTTTCTAATTATTACATCTGGTCAGGAGAGAGAGAGTTCCTTGCCTTTTATTGAAGAACCAGTCCTTTAGATACTTGTTGATCGACGTCCTGAATATGCTTAGTCGTCTTTTCTAATGCATTTGCAGCTTATTGATTAATTCAATTATGTGTATAAACCACCGTATTGGATCGTATGTTTTTTTTTTTTTTTTTTCTTCAGGAAAAATATAAAACAACACGGATTTCAAACAATACGGTCGGCGGTGCGCGTTATTATTCAGTTCAGCTGTTGCGAACTTTTCACGAGGAGGCAAAGGTCGCGGCCGCCTACGCTTCTTATCTTGGGAATCCTCGTCTGCCGATTTCCTTTTCTCTGTAGAAAATCGGCCAAAATAAAGAAAGAAAACTGGTCAGCGGATGTGGGCCGAGGCGGATTCTCCTCGGACCGTCTCACAATGTCAAACTTACACCGAAACCGAAACGCTTCTAAGCCGTTTTTACCATTTCATTTCCAATTCTGTGTCGTATCCGCTTTAAATTGGTCCGAGCCCCTTTTTCACAGTGAAAACTAAGTGTTTATTACTTTATAAAAGGTATTGAAAAAACAGAATTGCTTATTGACCAAAGTGTAACGAAAAATAGCAATAGTAATAATAAAGTAGATGTTTTTTAATATTTTGCCGAAACCGAAACCAATGCCGTTTTAGAAAATAGTATTGTGTGTGTTCTATTTAAAAAAATATAAATTATATATTCCCAAAGTTAAAAACTGTAATTGTTGTCTGTTGTTGCCATAAAGCAACAAAATTTACGTGACTACGTATGAAGTAATCAGCATATTAAAATTGATAGCCAACGTAGATTCATTTTTTAGCGTTCAGAAAATAGAAGAAAACCAGATGGATGATCTGTACTTTGAGTCTTAAAGTTTTGATAGGACGACTACGGAAACGATTTAATGGTATTTTTTAAACTCTACAAACGGAAACTTGTCGCTTAGTTGTTACCCAGACCGAAAGCAGGATACCAAATACTACTAAAACGATACACAGGCAACCTTGCAGACGTCGGAGTCAAACTTTTTAAAGCGCCCGTAAAACAAGACGAATTTTTTTAATGAAACTTGAGAGTTCTCCAACTTTTCTCTTTTTCCCTTAAGGTGAATTGTTTTGACAATTTTGAATCAATATAAGAAAAAAAAATAATTTGGTGTATTACTTTTTAAGGTAAAAACAAAGACGTTTTATAAACACATTTGGTATGATTTAAAAAGACAAACTACAGCTTTTATTTACATATTTTAACAAACATTCTGTAAGCATAGTAGGCCATACAATGATCAAAACTGAGATTTGACCTCATTTTGGTGATTCTAACGTTATAAAACCTCGCGGAAATTAGTGAAAATTAATTTTTTGGCTGATAATTTGGACGACAAATCCGTGACAAAGTGCAAGGCACTAACATCAATTTTTTTCAAAACCTAGTGCGCCGATTTTCATGGATGTTAATTCGTTTTTAAGAAAATTGTCAAGTGCATTTTATAATTATTGTCAAACATTAAAATTGGGCTATTATTTTAATTTAATTAAAAAAACCGAGGTTAATTTCTGACAAATAATTTTCCTGTTTTGTGTATTTTCTTATAGAAATCTTTTATTTATTTTTATGGTGCATATGTCGTTAAGAATTCTAAGTTGCTTTACTTTCAAGAGGTATGTTTGACATTAAAATCATTTTAGTCGATTTGGATTTATAGCAAATGTTCCGATAATGACTTCTTAAAAATCGAAAAAACTAGGGGTTAAAAAATCCATAAATCTAAATTCAAAATCTAAATTTATGGCCTAGTTTGCTTCGGAAATATTAGGGTTTTCAAACTTTTTTGTGATTGTTTAACTTTAATAGTTTTTACTATATTTTTTATTGCAATCTACATAAAAAATGGCAGTCGAATTTACATGTCTGATTTGAGCAATGAGAACGGCGAAAGAAAAGTATTAAAAATGAAAAATTTCAACTTTCCATTTTTTTTTTTTCTTGAAACCAGGTTTATTTAAATCAGGCCACGAGGCTGTTATTACAGAAATTTTTGATCATTATTAATGAAAATGAAATAATTCGTGAACCGATGAAGATATCGTACTGATGATGCTATCCTTTGACCAGAATTATTCTTGGAAAGAACGCAGAAGGAAAACGTTCGAAATATTCGGTATCCCCGGAGCCGGTTTGCAATCCTCGTGGAAGTGCCTGACCATGGCCCAGCAACGGATTAGGTCGCGTCTGAGTCGTTGGAGACCGGAGCCGATAGATGCTGCGTGATTCATCCGTCCTCTCGGTCTTCCCGGTGAAACCATTCTGGGCTTGGCTCCGTTTAACGCATTCCCACTCACTTTCTTCCCATCCAAAGATGACTCCATGAAGTCATACCGTTTTCTTTTGTTCATACACCGATCATCATGATTTTCTACTCTTGACGTAGCGTGCCGTTTGAAACCGATGATTTGCTTTAACTTTATATAGTTATATCAACGCTCGAATTGAAATTGGAACCATCTAAAAGAAAATAAGAAAATTTAAACAACAGGATAAATAGGCACAAAATTACATAAAATTATAAAAAGAACAATTTATAGGCTTAGCATGACACAGTTAAAAAAAATCACTTATTCAAATTAATCGTTATTAAATTATTCGATCAAGAAAATACATGAATAAAAAGAAAGTGGTTTCTACTATTATATCCAATAATATATACAAAGAGGTGAAACCGACAGAATTTATTAAAATGCTATTACTTGTTGCAATTCAAAATTTAATTGAGCGTATACAAAGTCGCAAGGATCACCGAAGTTACTACCAGTGCCATGTCAATAATCTTTTCATGTGCTACGCATGCAGTTTTTAAACCTAGGCACATTCTCACTCATCCTTAAATACATTCTTTTCTAATTCATTCATGAAGGGTGGTGGAGTGCACGATATTCCCTCACCCTATATAACCTTCCGAGTCGATGGAGTATTTATCCGGAAATACTATTTGTATGCTATGACCCGCACATGAGGTGACTCGAGATGATAGTAGCTCTGCAGACTTTGATTTCGACGACTCCATTGTCAGGTTCTCCGTGGACCTTCTCGTCGTGCTCTAAGATTCTCTGGACTTGATTGTTGTCTGGATCCTCGGAGATATATGGCCAGAGAGTAAGGAAAAGGTGGTAAGCCCAAAAATTTGAATAAAAACACGATTAAAAGTAAATGAACGTCGATGGGCTGGATCGTTTTGAACTCGGTTAAGGATGAGCTGAGAAGAAGAGAAGGAATCGTACTCATACTAAGAATAGGCCATGCGAGGTTGACATACAAACACTTACTTTTGAGCTAAAGCCCGTGTATGTTGCGCATAATACAGTTTATTGAAAAGCGAGGAGGAATGCCAGCCGTTACGATTATTGTACTTAAGCATTTGACTCCATTGGTTCGATTATTAGAAGAAATGCTGTTTTAGTGTACATAGTACTTTATTGATATATTTATTAATGTGAATTTATAATGGGAGAGGGTTGATGGCGGAATATTGAGTACATCATAGATTAAAAAGTAATGGAATTCTTGTCGTTCAGGATGGCTTGCTCTAATGGGGTGTCGCGGATAAGGGTCAAAAGACTTAGAAGTAGATTTTTCATACTATAAGTAATCATAAATCCAAGGGTTCTGCTAGGGTTCGAACAGCCCAAACCACTCGCCCACCTTGATCCCCTACCCATAGCACGTATAAAAGGTGAAGGAGGAATATCTTGCATAGAAAGGGTGAGTGGTTTTGATTTAAAAATTAATCAGCCGGGGTTTGAAATCACCTAGTTTTTGATGGCTTCTAGACCTAATTTCGGCGGCAGAACCGAGTTCTGACCTCGGACAGCCGAGCTGGTTGTGCCTCGTGGCTTGTCGGCAATTAATAATAAAATAGATAAAAGCAAGTAATTACCAGCAAGCCATGAAAAGTTGTTAGTTCGATTCGGCACACTTGCATATACGTGTGTAGAATTGAGGAAAAAACGTAACAAGGTACTCAAATATTCGCAGACGCTCACATTGTGTCCTAATCGCTCTTTATGTGCATCCAAGGAATGACACCCTTCATTTTCTTCTGAGAAACGTTAAACTGTTAAACGCGAACGCGTACCGCCGCACAAACGGCTTGTTGACTTTTAAGATCCCATTACCTTTGGGGACAAAAATGGAAGACTCTCCCTTTCTTGTGTCTACGCTTTCTCAATCTGTGATGGAAAACTTTGATCTTGACCGACGGCGAAATTCCCCATGTTAGAATTATCCGGTCGTAATCGGCCGACTGCTTATAACGAAATTGTTGAATTGGAGGAACAGGCGGAGTTATTATTATTAAATGGCCAGATTTGGTCTGGGATCTGTGGCGTGACGAAACGTCAGTTTGATTTCGGATCATTTTGATCTGCCAAATTAGTAAGGATAGGCACATATAATTGGTTTATTTATTTTAAGAGAGATCGAGAGTTAGTTGACAGGCTGGTGGTTTTGTAAGACTTAAACAGGAAGAAATGTGCTGAAGGAAAGAGTCGATACTCGGCCTAATTGTGCGATTGTCAAATACGAAAAAAAGCACAGACTTTGGCCGTGAAAAGTAATACAGGGCTGCTCATTACGTAAGTCCAAAAACAGTCGGCTCGGCGTGGCTGGTGGGAGCAGTGAAAGTAATGCTCCTTCTTCGGCGAGGACCGCTTCAGTCCGGTAGTAATCCTCGCGTGTTCTGCACGGATATGTAGTGCCGACCTTAGTCCACAGACAGTCGAGTGTACCTTGTGTTCCTGTTATTTTCTATATTTTGCAGGCAAGAATGATCAGCTTGTCATTCTTTCTAGTGGGGTAGGTGGAGAATATTTTTTTTTAATTTTTCAACAGGACCATAACAAAAACAAAAACAAAAATCAATTCGAAAAAAAAATTTCTTCGACATCAAAATAAACATAGGAAAGGATATGAAATGAGAATGAGAAATGGTCAAAATTGATGAATAATCAAAAACTTATTGCCTAAATCGTCAATCAGGGAATTATAATGAATACCACAGTACTATCATAAAAGTATACCTTATTCAAGAAAAACAATGAAATTGTACAATGTACATAATAATCAAATTATGTCATTTGAAATAATTAAGTAAATATTGTGCTTTTTTATCTAAATTTAAATTTTTCCTTTACTCAATATTTAAATATTTAAAAATAAATGTTTGCAAAAATAAAATGGTTGATTAGTTCAATCTACCCTTCACAAGGTTTATAACCAAATTTTCTTTTAAAATCTAGCAAAATGTCGCGATTTTCAATTTTTTTAAATAGGGTTTCATAATTTGTTGGGAATATTAGGTATGATTTTTGTAAAAATATTTTATCAAATATAAGCGTTGTATTTTTAATTGGACTTAATTTTTTGTTTGTAAAAAATAAATTGGTTAATTAGTTCATCAAACTACTTCCACAAGTTTTATTGGCAAATTTTCTTATGAAATCTTGCAAAGTGGGGATTTTAAATATTTTCAAATTTGATTTCTTAATTTTATGGGTAGATTGAACATTTCATATAATTTTTTAAAAAATTATATTTTTTATAAATATAATTATTTTATAAAAAAATTATATATAAATTAAACTCAACCGTACGAGGTTCTACTTATAGTTGCATCTATGCATTTTTGTGCAGTTAATAATATTCCATGCCTTTTGTTTATACTATAATATTTTCGGAATTGTACGTAAGATAAGAACAGACATTACGAATCGTTAAAAATTTATTTTCTTAATTTTATATTTACTTTTTTCTTTTCTTTATTGAATTCCATTTACGACGAAAACGATCAAAAATAAAATGATTATTTCATCAAGCTACCATCCATACGTTTTATATACAACTTTCTTAGAAAAACCGGCGAAATGAACGATTTTCAATATTTCTAAATTTTGATTTCTTGATTTTTTTGCGACTATTGTAAATTTGCTGTAACATTTTTTTAAAATTTATTAAATACTCTGATGGACAAATTTAACGCCACACACAACTTTATAATTAAATTATTAACTTATTAAATAATTAATTTAGTTTTTCGGAGGAGAGGTACCTCTTCTGTAGATCCTCCGAAAAACTTCATGTTTCCAGCAGGTCGATAACCCAGCTCATCGTTAATCCATTAAAATTAAACTAATTTAAATACAATAAATAAATAAATTTAAGAAAATTTAAAATAAATACAAAAATAAAATTTTAAGTAATATAAATAATTAATGAATTATTTTATAATTAAATCCATTATCTTTCTACATTCCTTACAAGTAATTAGGGAGCTATCGAAGTCAAAATAAACAGTAAATAATACTTTCTTTGCTTCTTTTGTTATCTTTTGTACTGATTAATTCCATTTGCACAAAAAAGTAGCATTATGCCCTCATATTCTGCTACGAGAGTAAACCGCTTTAAGTAATATTTTTCCTTTTATTCCATTTGGTATTATTCTTTTTCTTAAACCGTTTTGTAAGACTTCAATGGCTGGACATAACATTATTAAAAGAAGGATACAGGCAGGGCAAAGCCGCCAGGGGACTGAGTATAAATCACTCCAGGACAAGGTCGACTAGGAATACAGAGCAGAGGGACGATAGATTCATTCGTCATCAGGCTCTGCGAAACTTCAGCATTATGGAAATGAGATAAGAAATCCGAGAAGGCAAGTCCGAAATTTGCGATTTCCGCCAGGACTTTAAGAAAAAAGCCTCAATGAAAATAAATTCAGTACCCGGCACCGGCTTAGGACCTCGTCTTACCACAGCGCAGAAGATGACCAGGCTTCAATTCGCACGGAAATATATCAATTGGACATTTGAGGATTGGGGACGAGCTCTCTTTATAGATGAGGTGAGAGTTGGCCTCAAATATTCAGATGGGCGTAATTTCATATGGAGACGCTCTGGAGAAAGGTACGCCCATGTACATTTACCATGTATGTTTCTACCGGGTATGGTTCCTCAGGTCGTATTACATGGTGGTCATTGATTTTCTGGGTAGCATTTCGTTGGATGCCCGCACCGACTTAATTGTTGTGCGAAATAGATCTCTAACTTCACAGAGATACTTACTTTCGACGACCTGGAATGCTAGTTGTTCCTCCATTCTTGCTGATGCGGAATAATGTCAGGCTCCTTAGAGCATGTGTTGTGGATAGCTACTTGAATGATGTTGGAATTGAGTGCTTGGCTTGGCTAGCGCGAAGTCCAGATTTGAACCCAAACGGACTCAATTGGTAAAACTTGAGCGACGAGTACGACGGCAAAGCCCGGGCTATAACATCCTAGAAGAGTTGGAAACAGTTCTTGATCAATGGAAGATCAAGATTTTATCAGAAATCTTTTCCAGCTAATGCAAAGGTGTTTCATACTTCCAACTGAAACAGAATCGAATTTCTGGGAGTAAGGACGAAGGGTCGAACTGATAGGTCCAGAAATACAAATCTACTTAAAAACGTACTTAATTTCCGACTCATAGAAGTACAATATTTAATTCATGATACCCAAAACTTTCTAACTCATAACTCTTACTTCCATTTGCATATTCGGCTCGCATTCAGTTTCACGGCTGGCTGTTTTTGCTTATACTGATTCCAGGACACTTTTGACACGGACAGTAGAATCTCACTTTTTTTTAACACGCGAGAGATCTTTCTACAGGTAAAATATCATTAAGACTAGGAGGGCAATGGAAAAATACGAAAATAAAGTTTAAAAAACAGGTAATCAATGAGGGCTTAAAAATTTAAACATATTTTTATATTATCGTAATTACTGAAAATCGGCGCTTGAGTATGCCTATGAAGAAGAACGTTTGACAGGAGGCAGAAGTATATGGAAATTTTAAATTCAATTTTTCATTAACAAGCCCTGTTTTTTTAATATATATATATATATATATA
>CM077104.1:28113501-28253180 GCA_039619505.1 Cimex hemipterus | reverse complement strand
CGACGCGATTGGCGCTTTTGACACCTGTGACGCGACGCGATTGACGCTTTTGACGCCTGTGACGCGACTCGATTGACGCCTGTGACGCTACGCGATTGACGCATGTGACGCGACGCGATTGACGCCTGTGACGCGACGCGGTTGTAATGAGCTTCCAAACAAAAACGATCCTCAAATTAATAAATAAGCGTTCCCTCCACTCGTTCCATTTTTTGTTTGTTTTTCGCTGATACATGTCTTGTTCATAGGCAGTGTTTCTTTCGGAAGGTAAACTAGTCATATCCCGTTTTTTACATAGCACCTCCCTCTTCTGTAGGTTCTTTATAGTTGAAGGCTCTCCTGTATGACAGAAATTACTTCACGTTAATACAATTTTTTTTAAAAATCAGTTTGCACTTCGTACTCAAGTTGTTGAAAAAATGAATAATCGTTTTCAAAATAGGCAAAATTAGCCATGTCATTTTTGCGAGACGGAAATAACAAATAATCAAGATTGAGTTAATTACTTTAATAGTTTTGTTTAACAGTTGAATTAAACTAATTGAATTTAAATTGGATAATTAGTATACAATAAGAAAGGTAAAAAGCAGAATATAAACTCTTTCCTATAAATGTTTAAACAGGATCAAAATTCATTGTATGAAATTTTATATATATATGGCATTGTATAAATTCACATCCAAACTGTAATTGTTATATGTAAACAAGGTTTGTAAACCTCAGGCCCTGAAGATGATCTCAATAAAGATCGAAACGTTGGCCCGATAAAGAAAATGTTTTTCTGAAACCTACATCACACGAGACCGCATCTCACGATTTCTAAATAAATGTTAATTTTTTTGTGTGATTTGCCTAAGCGGAAACTGACAAAACCGGACAATACTTAATTATTGTAATTAATTTATAAACTGAACCATTCCTCGTATCATAACACCGACGCTTTATTAATACATAGTTAAACGCTATTAGAAAAATCATAAAAGCGTACAACCAAAGACCGATATAGTTAATTTATGTAACATTTACATATAAACGGTTTATTTTGTTGTACATGAACCCTAACTCGAGCGTTATATACAGGAGCGAGGGAAAGTGAAGATAGAAGAGCAAGGCGTGGAGAAAGGCGCCTCATTTGAACCCGAATGTACCTAATAACCATTGCTCCATTATCCTCCGGGGCACGTCAATCATAAATATGCGAATGACAAATGTTTTTCAATTGAATCATTTGGAAAAATATATTTCATAAAATAAAAAATAAAAACGATGATAATTAGAAATTCCAAATATTGATTTGTCCCAATCATACGTTTTCATGATCAACATGACACTTATGCTTATTTTAAAAGTACGTTAATTGTAAACCAGTTCAGTTATACAGCCGATACGAATCTTTTTAGGTCCTTTTCTCTTTATGTTTATATTTGTCTTATGCCAGTTTTATTGCTTTTCTAGATTTGTTACATAAATCTTTGGCTTAACTGAAGGAGAAAGGCATACTAAAACCCGGTTCCTCGGTACAAAAATATTGATCTAAATCTCGTTTTAAATTTACACTCGTTTCAAAAATAAAGTTAGAATTTGTACTTTTTTGTGATTTCAATAATGAACTCGAATAGATAAATAGGTGAAAGAATAAATTCGACAAGTTATACTTTAGAGTCATGGTAGTGGTCATTTGGCTTGATGAATTATAAATAAAATTCTTTTGGTTAAATACATATTTAGTTAGCTGAACTAAAAATAAAAATTGTCTGGTGAAATCATTCCATCTGGCTTTACTTTTGACACCTGCTTGAAGTCATTTGGTTCACTGAATACAAAAACCGTGTCTCAAAAAGTCCCTGAATTATAAAAAAAAATTTTTGGTGAAATTAATTCGATATGTTATGTTTTGTGGTACTACTTGTGGTCATTTGGTTCGCTGAATTACAAAAAATGATTTGTGAAATGTATTCGTCAAGTTATAGTTTAAAGTGATAGTTCCAAAAATGTGATGAAATTGAAAAATTGATGAAATCAGTTCGATAAGTTAACTTTCAGAACTGCTTGTAGTCATTTAGTTCGTCATTCATAGTTTTTAGATTCGAAAAGTTATGCTTTATGGTACTTCTTGTGGTCATTTGGTTCGCTGAATTACAAAAACATGTTTGGTGAAATCAATTAGACAAGTTTTTGCTTCGCCCAATTACAAAAATAGTTTGGCGCAACCAATTAGACAAGTTAAACTTTTGAAAACTGCTCGAAATCATTTGGGTTCGCTGACTTGCAAAAAAAAGTTTGGTGAAATCAATTTGACAAGTTAAACTTTAGAAAACCGCTTGTGGTCATTTGGTTCGCCGAATTACAAAAATAGTTTGGTGAAACCAATTAGACAGGTTAAACTTTTGAATACTGCTTGTAGTCATTTGGTTCGCTGAATTACAAAAACTGTTTTGGGAAATGTATTTCGTCACGTTACACTTGGTGGTAGTTGTAGTCATTTGAAACGTCCTCTTACTTCTGGTATTATAATGTCGACTCTTATAAATATGATGTAACCGTCCCTCGGGTTGTGTTATTTAGTAAGAGTAGGTCATTTGATTATATTTTAATTTTGAAATATAGTGAAATCAGATCAGCATAACATACTAATAGTGTTGGCTGTAGTCATTTGACTACTGGTCCAATCACAAATAACATTGCTTAATGAAATCAATTCACCAAGTTATACTTTAAAGTGGTAGCTGTAGTCATTTGAATTGTCCTATTAAATCTGATATAATGTCGACTCTTATAAGTGTGATATAACTCTTCCTCGGGTTGTGTTATTTAGTAAGGATACGTCTGACACACGGTAGTGATATAATTGTGGGAAAGGATTACCCATAGTTCGGGTCGCCTTTAATTTCACCACGAGTTGCCCAACCCTATTGTATATTTGTCCACTGCTCGGTCTGAATTTTAAATTCCCCTTGCCAAATTCGTCCTTGTCGGAAGGCCGGAGCATCTGGGGGGCGGCAGGCTTTCTTTCACAACTGCGCCGCGATGGAATATCAATCAGTCATTCCCGACAGTTGAATCAGTAATTATTAACGTTTTGCCGAGCTTTCTCCAATATCGCTTCTTCGTACAATACAAATGCCACCAGGGTCATTAATCGATGAAAAAATAATAATATGTCATAAAAGCCTCTTATATTCTGCTAATGAATCAGTAGAAAGGTCGGTTTGAAAGTTCTTTTAAATATCGGGACTAGAAGAATTTTGTTAAAAATATTTACTACTGTATAACGTGGATCACGGTGGAAACTATTTAGTGAGATCGTCACTGAAAGTGCGCACGCGACTGACATCATCATCTGTCTTTCTTATACTTGTTTCTTTCGCATTTCACGGATGAAATCGTTCATCTTGTTTTTACGACTAGTTTATTCCTTTCAATAGAGGAATCATTTCAACGACGTGATGACCAAAAGAAACAGAACAGGAACTAGCAGTCACGAGACATAGCTTTCCCGGTCAAGAAGATGCAGAAACAACGAATCGGGCATATCCTGCTGAGAAAGCCGGTGAAAAAAAAATGCATTTCGTTCTTTAGTAATTCAATAACGAGATCTGGCTCTTGTGTACGAAATTCCCAATCAGAACTGCCATCTGGCTTAAATTACACCGTCCAACAAAGTCACAATGTTTATATGACAATTCAAAACTAAAAAAAAGTCAATCCTTATAGACCCTGTTATGCAAAAATTCAATACTTCATACGAAACCCGTAGCATTTTATTCGAATTCAATACGTTATCTCTTTTCAAACCATTTGAACGTTGGAATAGCGTTAATATACAAAACGTTCATTTATCTGTAACTTTTGCAACGCAGAGTTGTGCAAAATTGACAGAAATATAGACGTTTTGTCTCCGGTCAGCGTCCTTCGTAAGCTTGGGTGATAGATTTTCACAGGCAGGATGAATTAATAGGCTACACGCGTATATTTAGTAGACGGCATGCCAGCTTTGCTCTCATGCACACCTTTGGAGTAATGTCATGGATATAAATCGCAATTATTGTAGGTGTACAATAAATGGTTTCTCACCTAACTAGGATGTCTGTAGAAAGTAAACGTCGAGATGTCCACCAAGGTCCGAGGTGCGCACGGTCGGGTGAATTTACATAACCTAGTTTTGAATAAAACTGGAAACCTTCGGATTTTTTGAAAGGAATCCTGACATAGGATTTTGTCAAAAAGCTAAAAAAAATTGGGCTTAGAGAAAATCATTAATTATCTTAGTTTAATTAACCTCGCTGTATTGTCTACCTTGAATTATTGTACAATGTGAAAGCTTGTTTAAAAATTATTATTTGGAAATCGTGAGATGCGGTCTGGTGTGATGTAGGTGTCAGAAAAACATTTTCTTTGTCGTGCCTACGTTTCGATCTTTATTGAAATCATCTTCAGGGCTCAAAGTTTTATTGGGTGTCTTAGTTCGAGTGACTAAGCACCAGACACTTGTTTACAAAATTGAACTTCCATAAAACATGTCATTCGACTGTTTAATAAATTTGATTTTAAAGAGCCAAATTTTCCATATTTTATATTTTTAAACAAATAAACGTTAAGAGCGAATTCTATCTGAATTTTTCATTTAGCCAGGTGCGTACCATTCCCGCGCTCATTTTTTGCAACTGATTCACACGAATGCGGGCATAAAACCCACGTAAGAAATCGGAATGCATTAACCTTATTTGACAACGTTTCAGTTCTTGCAGGACCAAGAAATCCAACTTTCCTGTCAATAAATATACAAAGAAAAACTATTTATTCTTATGCACAGACTTCACATGTAAGTAAGAGCTTATGATGTTGATCCACTTCTTGATTCAAATCTAGACAATTCTCTGCAATTTTTCAAGCCAGGCACTTACTTTTTTAGAGTGTTACCGGTTTAACACTCACACTTATATACACACATTATATCTATCTTTAACCCCTTCTCTCCATTCTTCTCTCACGCTCGCCTTCGGTCGCGAATCGCGTTCGCCCATGTAGAATAAAATCATAAAACAAATTCATTCACAGCCTGGTTGCGTTGTGTACTTCTCACGATATTACTTATGCATGAGTAGGAATGTGCTCGGTAGAGAAACGAAGTACATATTAGATTATAAGCGTTCTTTCCCGGATGTAGGGCCGTTGAGCAAAACGGGTTTTTTCACTTCTATCCGTGGCCTTCGGAAAAATGACCATCTGCGAAAATCATTCTCGGCGCTCCAACATGTCGTATTAAGTTGATACTGGGCCAGATGTCTTGTATAAATATTTTAATTTACTTTAAAAAGTGAAATTAGCTGTTATTTTAAATTGCGTTGTTAACAAAGACGGGAAGTTTGACTTCGTTCAATTGAACCGATAAACCCTGTCTGGTATCTGAAGAGAAAGTTGAATATAAAAAATCCTGGACATTTTGTGTAATAATAATAAGGGAGGACGTTAAAATAAATCGAATTATCTAAAATGGAATTTAAGTTTCACTTCATTCAGAGTTATGCTAAAAGTGTGAAATTACTTTCCCTCCAAGTGCGTCGCTGGCTTTCCTGATCAAATTGTCTAGTCGACGTTCTAGGCGGCCGATTGAGGTCGCCTATTACTTCCGCTTCTTCACAAGTAAAACCAACGACCTACGACTTTTATAAGATCTGATTGTTAACGAAGATTGGCGCAAATGTCAGAAATTATCATTATTACCACGCCTTTATGCGTGCCTTGTTAACCACAAGCAATTTCCATTTTAAAGATGAAAAATGAATATCGTATTGATAAACAAGTTTATCTTCAAACACGATCAAAAATACGAGTTTTTGAAGTATTAGATTTGTCTATGAAGTCTGAGGGGTGGTGACCCTGACGTTTGTCCGTTTTCGATCGTCTTCATGCGGTTAACCTTGCTGGTTTTGGTCTGCCGTATGCAGTTCAAAATTTCCCCACCACTGGGAAAAAGAAAATAGCACAGTCCGACCACCGGAAATGGCACAATATCGACATACGTTTGTCAAGCAAAAAGAACCAAACCAGGGGCATCGGTGGCTGCAACGGTTTAGGTGTTGACACAGCGCTCATCACTGTAAGGTAAAGGTCCATGTTCGAATCCAGCACCCCTGCATTTGAATTGATGTACTTTCAAATAGACTTTTTTTTCAAAAACACCGCCACCAGAGGGTTGACTGCTCACCCTCTGCTGTTGCGAACCTTCGTAAAAATATAGTAAACTAAAGGTTTTTCAATAAGACATTTCCTTCAGGTCTTCATCCGTAAGAAATTTCAGAAATATTCTTTTTACGCAGGATTCAAACATCTTTTCTATGTCTCTCATGAATGTTTTGTTTTCCCCGGATTATACCTGCTAGTTCGTGCATTTGGAAAATACTCAAGTTGCAGGCAACTTTTTAAGATGGCTATGAGCTAGGGATTATTCTATTTAGTAAATGACTGATCGCCAGTGGAAAAAAATCTTGTGTCCCGGGCTTTTTCATACTTTCACCTTCATGACTGTTTAGAGTCCAAATAACAATATGAATATTCAACCTTAAAAACATTAAATACAGGAGTGTCACAAGGGAGCATATTAGGTCCACTTTTTTACTTGTTATACACCAGTGATTTGCGCAAATAGATATAGCAAACGTTTGCAGGTGTCACAGTGGTAATATCAGTAGGACCGATATCCCAATTTCCATTTGCTTAAATCAGTGTATATAAACTTTACAAAGAAAAACGTGGACCATGTTCCGTCGCTCACAATCTATGAAACTAGTTTACCATACAGGATACAGCTAAACATCTGGGGGATGACCTTAGGGCAAAATGAGATAGAAATAGCACGTGAAGAAAAAACGGACAGATATAGGTTTAAGGTTTTAGGTTTTAAACAAGTCCTAAAGCCTATGTGGACTTATGGTATTCAACTATGGGGTTGTACCAAACACAGTAATATCAAAATGGTACAATCACTCCAAACTAAAATATTTCGTAGCATGTTAAATGCACCTTGGTAAATAAGAAATAAGGACTTGTATCTTAAGATCCCTGAAGTCAAGGCGAAATTATAAAGAAGTACCCCCAAACCTCAATCTCGCCTCACCAGCACGAGAATGTGGAAACGCCCAAACTACTACATAATCGATACACGGTCGGAAGATTAAAAAGACCAAAGATTTTATATATTTATTTGTTAATGGTTTATATAATATATTATTGTTAAATTAATGGTTGGTATAATGAGACCAGTTTTAATAAATAAATTTTTAAAAAACCTTCAAAATCACAGCTCCAGCCTTCTGGCTTATTGTGCCTTCAAAGTGTTCAAAGTGCAATAGACTCAATCAATCTTCTTATAAGTATCAGGTCGCTGCAACAATTTCATTCCCTCGATTTAAAAGGTAAAGTCCCCCTTGAGTTGTTGCTTCGCATTCGAAGATTATATGGGTGGCTGTTTCCTCCTCCTCCTTACATAATCTGCAGATAGGATCATCGTTGTACAGTTGCTTAGATTTCAGTCTCCTTCGACTCCTCTGAGTTCAGCCCCTCCAGGTGCAGAGTGATTTTGCCAGTCTTGGTGAGGGTGTTTCATCATGAGTTTACTATGTCTTTCTTTATCCAATGCTCCTTTTTTTTATCCATTCTGCGATGGGGGTTTCTGTATTTGTTTTTGTTATCCCAAGTATAGGTTCAGGGCCTATGGTCTTGCAGATCCTGGCCAGTGTGTTTGCTTTCTCATTACCCAAAAATCCAATGCGCCCTGGCAACCAAGATATCAGCAGTTTGTCATGTTTCCCCTGGTTTTTGAAAATTTTGAATGCATTGCTTAATTTTGCTTTGATTTTGATACATGCTAATGCTTCAATAGCTTCAACCGCGCTTAGCGAAATAAATTTAATTTTACAAACTTTTACAAACAAACAAAAATTTAACAAAATGAGTGTGTGAATAGTAGTGAAAGATTGAGATAGATAGGGAATGTGAGAAGGGGAGGTAGAGAGTAAGTGAGAGAAAAATACGAAAGAGAGAGAGAGAGAGAGAGAGAGAGAGAGAGAGAGAGGAGAGAGAGAGATTATTTTGTGTATGTAAGTTATAATTAAATGTATGTAAATGCGATAGAAGTTCAATTTTAAAATGTACCCAGACATTTTCATATTTTCATGAACAGAATTGTTTATACCGTTGTAAAAGCTAAACAGAAATAATTTAAAAATATCGTCTCAAAATTTGCCAAACATTTGTAAGTTGTGGTTGAAATGAATGTTCTTAGTCTTTTAAAATATTAATGGCGAAACAATTCGTGTCCAGTTCTGCTCCATTTCATAATTTGATATTAAGACCAGCCCAGTCTTTTGGCATGAATATCTTTTGGTAAACAAAGTTTGAAATAAATTTAAAAAGTATTTATTATGGATAGTTGATCCACTTAAAAAACGCTCACTCTCGTCATCAGTATGATGATGTATAAAAATTTGATCTCGGACTATTTCCATGCGGAATTGAAACCTGACGCGATTGTTTGGTTCGCCAATGATACACCAATTATCCTTCTTAGGATTCTCGGGGGGAAAGGAACGAGAGCGTTTTACCAGACCCCGGTCGAGACCTACCCCACGCCCGGCGTCGTTAGACTGTCTAGGCGAGGAGCGGTATGCGGCTATGCCGTATGCTTATGAGGTGCAACGGACTGTCTCCTGCTTTCTCTCCCTCGACTTAGACCTTGTGCGCCCTCCGGGTGAAAGCTCACGAAGGAACGTTAACTGACTTCATTTACTTTCCAATTCAACTGAAGGTCGCACCCGAAAGCGGTCCTCTGTAACTCGTCTGTTCTGCCCTTGGCATCACGATTTGATGACTGGCCGATACAGAAGAGGCAGCCTACGTAATGTACATCCTATAAACCGGATGTTTCCTTTCACTCATAGTAAACTTTTAATTGAACATGTAGAAAATGATACTGGCAAATTGTTCTGAATAAAAATTGGAATTAACATCTAGAAGACGTATATCTTGGAGTGTATATTTTCACTTCCATGGAAATGGCTTTCTCCGGGGAGAATGTATCATTCCATTCAGACCCATTGGATTTACACAATCCACAACGACGTCGAAGAGGATGTACGTGCTGTTTTGAACGCTTACAACTGAAAAAAAGATTGTCGCCCTGGTGAATTAAACTCTAGGAAAGTTAGGAGTGAAAAGATCCTGTCAGCAGATAGTAAAGATGGATCTCAGATTTTTGAATAGTCGAACAAACATTTGGCTACCGCCTCCCAAGATTGAACTTACAACATACAACTGCGACAACGAATAAAATTTGGTCATTTACTTAAGTTGACCTGTATTATGCAAAACAGCTGAAGGTGAAACAGAACACATAATTCCTTTATACTATACAAAAATATACAATTTATATTAAACCCTACATATAATTAATTCTATAGAACTATTTAGAATATTTGACTTTACCATAATACTTTTAGCTCTACTTAGTTTTATTCAACCGTATAAATATTAAAAAAACAATCTCATATTTTGAATTTGAACCGTTAATATATATGTAATTTTTCAAGAAAAATCTGACATTATTCCTTTTATTTGTGTTATGTAATGTACATATAAATAAAATATAATGTTTTTTATATGAGTTCATATAATTTTATATTTACTTTTTTGTAGTGAAGTTTGGTCGTTATCGATCAAACCTGGACGCCTATTCCCACTGGTTTGATCTGTAAGACCAGTTTCGCCTTCTTCCCATCTTCAGAGCTGGAAATGAAATATAAAGAGAGAAAACATAATGAAAGAGATATGAAGAATGATAAAAAAATATATAATAGATAAAACATAAATAAAGAAGAATGGGTAAGAAAAGAAAAATAAAATACGAAAAAAAGAACGATAATATGAAAGCAAACTTATAGTGGACAAGAGGATAGTTAAAAAACAAAGAAAAAACAACAAAAGAAAAAGAGTGCTTGCGAGGGAAAGAGATGGAGAGAAAGAGATAAAAGCAAAAAAAGAGGAAGAATGAGGGAAAAGAATACAAAAATAGTACGAGAGAAAGAGAAAAACAAAAGAAAGAGAAATAGATGGATGGAGAGAGAGAGAGAGAGAGAGAGAGAGAGAGAGAGAGAGAGAGAATATTGAAAAAACGTGAAGTAAATGACAATCTAAATAATACAAAAATAATAAATAATAGAAAGAGAGAGAGATGGATGGAGAGAGAGAAAGAGAGAGATTGAGAGAGACAGAGAGAGATGGATGGAGAGAGAGAGAGAGAGAGAGAGAGAGAGAGAGAGAGAGAGAGAGAGAATAAAAAGTGACAAAATTGTTGAAAAGTGGAGAGTAGGGAAAAAACTTACAAGACTTAGATATTGAAATAGTAGATATTGAAATAATTTACGTCGATGCTTTGTAAACTAATGAAACTATACTTTTATAGTTTCTTGCCTTATTAGAATCTACCAAACGCACACGGAAAAAATTAACTTCAATTTTTTTTTCAAATTGAAAGCGAAATTTTCAAAAACGTTCAAAGCTTGAGTCGATGACTCTTTCATTTCGGCAGGGCGGCGAACCTGGCTGTTTCCGATTATTTTACTCTGCTAGACCAAATGATTAGAAACAACCAAACTGCGGGACGTACCTTATGATCTTCATATTTCTTCTTCGCCTCCCGTTTTACCCCATAAATGTCCATTAAGCATATTTCTTCTCTATTATTGCTTACAAATTTTCAATGATGGTAAGCATAAATCGATTGTGTATAACGAGAAACAAAATTTGACGTTTTTGGATTTTAGGACTGCCAGATTTTACCCCTTTATTTGGATGCAATACATCATACTTCGAGACCGTTTCCGGAATTATCTTGTTTTTTTATATAAAAAATTTAACCGAGCGGTAAATTAAATTCTATTCAGTTTTATGTTTTTGGACAAATTAAGCTAGGCGTAATGACTACACAATAAGACAATAGTTGTTTTTTTTATTTAGTTTTTTGACTTGGCTTTTTCTTATTTAGGTATATTTAAAATTGTAGTTGCAATTTTCCAGTACTGGCTATTTTGATTTGACTAGCCTTGTGTTTTTGGTCTGCCAGACGCATTTCGCCTCTTCGCTATCTTTACTGGTGGATCTGACCAGTTACTTTTTATTTATAAAAGGAATCTATTAAACAGTAAACACACAAACCCACCAGTGAAGATGGCCAGACCAAATCAGAGAGGAGAGGCTCACAGAAATGTTAGAAATTTTAGAGAACTGCTGGTTCATCACCCGGCTCAAAATTTTTTATTCAGGTAAAACTTTATAATAATTAATATAATACAGCCTATTTAGCATGGTGAATCGAAATTTTTAGTTTTCACAAAATGCTAAACAAAATTAATAATACAAAATTGTTCAAGTGTCAAATGACGTTACTGATAATCTCCCTAAGTCAAAATTGAACTTCGGGCAAAACTTTGCATCGGTGCATGTATATTGTAAAAGAACCATCAACATGGTCTGTTATTTCCCGATTTTCTGCGAGTAAAAACTGTACAAAGCAGAAATGTAAAGAGCTAAAAGTATTAAACGATTAAGATGAACGATGATCTATGTATTACAAGATTAAATCGAAGTAGACTACCAAGATGAGGATCAACGACAAAGTAAATCGTTCTGAAACAATCCGTTACTAAGTTTAACCATTTGCCACGGTTTTATTCGGAAATTTTCGAGATCTTGATGCGCTTCGATATGTATTACGTGGAAACTATTCCGCGGGTTAATTAGGTCACTTTCGTTACCGTCGCGTTTTATTACAATAACTACCAAAGGCGAAGAATTGAAACAGACCGGAGCAGGTTTCTCCCAAAAAAATGATGGGATAACCGAGAAGATAAAGAAGATGAGATTTGAGAGATGGGCCGTGCGCGCCTATTACCCTTTTTACGATTCAGCCTTAAAAGTCAAATTGAAATAGAAAGCGGATGCCCTGAAGGAAATTGATTTATTGTTTTTGTTACCTGTTGTTACCTACATAACAGTTTCGGCTGTTTGATTTAATATATGTAAATTTAATAATAATTAACGTACAAAGCTTTTATTTATCATTACACAAATAATTAATATTTATGAAAGGCATTGGTCTAGATTAAAAAAAAGTCAGTGACACGAGCGGTGAGTTTGAGATAGGAAGTTAGTGTCCGAGCGGATCGAAGTCACGGTAGCTCAAGTGGTAGAGCAGTGGCGTATTTAGCCGAAGGTCGTGGGTTCGAACCCCGCTCGAGACACTGACGTTTTTATCTCGACCTTTCATAAATAATAATTAATTGGAAAATGTTAATTGGTCAATCGGACCACGAACTGTATTGGATTAAACAAAAAATTCTAGGTAAAAGTTAAGTATGATTAGTGATAATAAAAAAGGTAATGGGAAATGAAGAATTAGATTTTATAGTTCAAGTTTTAGCTAATTTTTAAAATAAATATATCAATAATGATATTGTTAATGAGTTTCTTTTCCAAATTCGCATCGCGTCATTGCAATTTGATGATCTTCGTTTAGTTTGATATTATATTGTTTAGATTTGACATTTTAATCTGCTTGCCCGATTGTCTCGTCCAAGTAAACTTTCTTATTTTATTTTTTACGCCTTTTTTATTCGTTTGTCGGTTTCGTTTTCTAGTGAGGGTCCATCTTTTACCCAGGCAAAATGGGTGTCTCCGAAAGCGCCTCGAACCAGGAACTTTCATCTAAACAAACATGTGTTTCGACACGTGCACTCTTAGAAAGAAAGACTTTCACGAAGACGTGCCTCGTCCGACTTCTTACACGTCTGTTTTTGCCATCATCTCGAGGAAACTCATATGCCCGGAGACCGTTTCAGTTGTTTCCCTTCTCTTCCTGTTCGTGTGGAAACGAGTGTTTTTATTATAATTTTTTTTAAAGCTAATTTGTTTTATTTCTTACGTGTCTAGATCGGAAATGAACACCCGGTACCGGACTGGGAAAAAGCGGAGGACTACGTAAGAAGTAATGTTCCTCTGATGTAATACGCAGTCGGACTGCATTTCCAATGGGCGGAGGTGCCGCTAGTCTTCTTTTCTGTCCCTGTACGGTTTTCTTTGGAACGCTCCGACAATGAGAGTATGTTGATGTTTTTTAGTCACGGTGGGAGGAAACGAGGAAGTGAGAAATTGGCAATTCACACCGTTTTTCTATTGGTTATACCCCGTTGAAATTGTGCAATTGCAACAGTCGATCTACAAGGCGACGAACTGACAACAATCTACATAAAAATCCATTACGTAGGTTTGTCGTTTCGAAAACGGCTTCAACCAAAAACAAGACTACCCATGGGGGAAACGATAAAAAATTGCATCTGTTCTTTTAAACTATATGAAATTGGACGCCACCCTGTCCTCTTTCCTACGTTGGCCAATTTTTAACTGCATGCGGGTAAACTACCCATATGTTGTTTGCGATGAAATTGGATGGCAAAATATTTCGAAACGAAAATACTATTTGCATTTCTACATCTTTTGTTTTAACAAGCTCTATTCGAGAAAATTTATAATTTCTGACATTGCGAAGTAGTACGTTTAGATTTTAGGCCTGCTTTTGATACATAAATCTCTTCAGCTGAGTTGAGTTCAGGGTTAAATGGAAATACCTCAGGGCCAATTGATAAGTTTTATTCTCGACAAAATTTTAAATTTTGAGATTTCTTTTTGAGGTTTGAGGGATGACGAACCCGTAGTTTCCGATAAATTTGGTCTGCCAGTCGCGCTTCGGGTTCAGTTGAACAGGTCCGACTATTTTGGTATTAATTTTCTCGCTTCTTTCAAATGCTAGGAAGGTTACGGCTTCCCGTCACCTCCGCTTGTGGATCTGTATGATTCCTGTTTAATCACCCACTTACACACGGGCCCCAATCACTTTGAAGATGGTAAAAGTCGATACACGACTGACAGACGAAATCAGCGAAGACGGGCTTACCCAAATAAAGCTTTACCAAAATAGTCGGATCCGAAAAAACATACAAGTTTCACTTTGAAAATGCCGTTTTTAGACGAACCCAAGAAGATTTGAAGTTAGTTTTTAACAGCCAATGAATAAGAGGAGTAGCCGAAACGCGTGCCCACACCAAAACAATAGTAGGCAGGCTGAAATAGACGGGACCTGCAGAAACCACAAATTAATCTTTAAACAAATGTAAATAAGAAAAGCAAACTATATTTACAAATTAATTAAGGTTTTTAGTTGAGATAAGAAAAAGTCAGTGTCAAGAGCAGGATTCGAGCTCACGATCTTTGGGTGACTCGGACACTAACCTCCGATCTTCAAACCCGCCTTTTGAATTTTCCCTCCTTTAGTGGATCGAAGTCACAATAATTCAACTGTTAGAATAGCGGCGTATCTAGCCAAAGGTCGTTGGTTCGAACCCCGCTTGTGACACTGACTTTTTTCTCAACTAAAAACCTTAATTAATTGAACGATATTAATTGGTCAAGACGACCGCGAAAACCAGTGAATATATTTACAAATTGGGCTTCTAAGTACACAAATCGTCCTTGGATGAACCCAGGCGAATTGTCATAGTGTGTCGTCCCTGTCCTCCCAAGCTGTAGTCCTAAACAAATAGAAAACACCCTCAACAAATGCCATAAATGGAACACAATAACGTAGTTCATTTAATAATAAAATAATAGTTAAAATAAAATCCGTTGTGAAATAGTTTGTATTTCATCTTCATCCTCAACTTAATTCATTCAAATTAAAATAAAGCAAATCAATACTGCTTTCGTGCATATTTTAACAAACATTCTGTAAGCAGAGTCAGTCATAGAAAACTTGGATTTGACCTCATTTTCGTGATTCTAATGTCATACGATTAACCTTAGATACCGACTTTCGTGACTCACATTCCTAGTGGCAGGTCTAAAATCATTTTTCTCAAAACGTAGGATACCGAATTTCATGTTTATTTTTCCTATTTTCTTACAAAAATCTTTTACATTTTCATGGTGCATACGGCGTTAAAAAGCTATGTTCCTCTTCTTTCAAGTGGTGTGGCTGATATTAACATCTTTTTCGTTGTTTTTGAACTATTGATGTTTCACTCATATATTCCGATAACGATTTCTTAAAAATCGGAAAAACTTTAAGGGTCAAAAAATTGCTAAATTTAAATTAAAACGAAAATTTATATCTAGTGGTCTCAAGAGGTGTTAAAACTAAATTTCATATTAGTTTTATGAAAAAAATATGGCCTAGTTTACTTGACAAAAAAGTTTTAGAAATTTTTCGATTAGTATAAACTATGACAGTTTTTACTATATTTTTAATGCAATCAACATTTTTAAAAAATGTTATAAAATGATATATTCACATAGTTGATTTGAACAATTAGAACGGCGAAATAAAATATTTTAAAAAGCTGTAAATTTCAACTAAAAAAAAAAAAAATTTCGAAATCAAGGCCTATTCAGTAGAACTGGCGGATAAGTGGCCGATATTTTGGAGTGTAGGATCACCAAAAAAAGTTTGGTCCAAATCCGTTTCCCACCATTCTGGTCGTCCCCTTGTTAGCTGAATCAGCCTAAGGCTCTTTAGCGTCCGTAATAACCCAGCGAAGGAATAGCGCATATCTTAACGAACAGTTCCAACTTTAAAGCTTTGAGCTGCCCTTGGATGTAAGATACTCTATTTCCAATTCGGTTACCGGTACCTTCGAACTAAAGCACCAGTTGTTCTCAGACCACAAGTTCATAAATTAGTAGAGCCGGTTGTAATTTCTAAGTTCAGGGTTTAGACTTATTTTTAATTAATCGGCAAGAACCAAACTGTAGGCTCGTGCACCCAGCTGAAGAAACATGTTAAAGGCACAATCGAATCCGAGTTGAATTATTTTTTATATTTACGTTTTTTTTTTTTTTTTTTTTTTTTTTTTTTTTTTTTCGCTTTGGAAATTAAGGAGCATCCTCCCTCATACGTACTATCTTATACTTAGATCTTATCTGACGTGACGTTTTTGTCGAGTCCGTCAGGGAACTGAATTCTCACCTTATATACGCATAAGGGCGGGTGTTCCTCAGGGAAGCATACTTGGCCCTTTTCTATTTTCCGTATACACTTCAGATATTCCTATACACGTTAACATTTCGACACACACATTCTCTGGTGATACAGCAATTCTTACACGCAATTTGGACCCCTCAATTAACGTTCAGCACTCACAACAACACCTAAATGAATTAACACTATGGTTCACAAAGTGGCGAATAAAGGTAAACCTAACAAAGAGCACACAGATCAATTTTACCCTACGTAAAAAGGTCTGTCTTACGATGAATATAAATGGAATTCCATTGCCTACCACTGACCTTGTGCGTTATCTTGGACTTTTCATTGATAAACGACTGATTTGGGATCAGGGGAATCCCCATACAAGACTGAAAAGACAGCAATAAACCGACGTTATAAATTGTTAAAAAGACTACTCGACTCACGATCAAAATTAGACCTCGAAAACAAACTTTTAATCTACAAGACAATGATTAGACCTCTTTGGGCGTACGGTTTTGAAGTGTGGGGCTCA
The DNA here is from genome assembly GCA_039619505.1 of Cimex hemipterus. NCBI lineage: Eukaryota > Metazoa > Arthropoda > Insecta > Hemiptera > Cimicidae > Cimex > Cimex hemipterus. The sequence continues at coordinate 28,236,573 of CM077104.1, read as the reverse complement.
ACCAAGGATTCCAATTCCCAGCTTCTCCAATCAATCCAATTTAAAATTCTCCGTCATATTATACATGCTCCTTTTTACATTTCAAATTACACTATCCTTAAAGACCTACACATCCCGTTTGTACACGAACTCGTCAAAACCAGATATAACAAAGTTCATCAATCACTGAACACACACAGTAACCTATTCGTACGAACTTTATCACTTCCAACACTACCTGAAAATCCTCCAAGACGATTGAAGCGAAAGTGGCCCCGAGACCTTCTCATTGTGTGAAGATTGAACAAGATTATGTGAACGAGTGTTACCACTTGGCAACTTCTCCTACAAGACCCTCAAATGAAAATTCACCATTTACGAACATATTTACTTAATACAACACTTGTAGTTGTAAATAACAAATAAATGTAATTAACAAAAAGTTTTTTTTGTGTGTCTAAACTATTATTTTTAAAGTTATAATAAAAAAATGAATTAATTTTAATACTGGGACTGTACTCGTTTTTATTTCTAATTGCCTTGACTTTGCCGATATATCTACTGTTTCCCTCAGTTTTTCCCCTTTCTCTATAGGTTGTAATTATATGGTCAATAGCCTATTATTTTCCTTAATTCTTGCATACTAAGAAGGTTGGTTTTTGTTTTCCTGTTGAAATTTTAATGAACCTCTTTGTTGTTTAGCACCTTGTGAATTTATCCAGTTTGTGGTCAGTTCTTTCTCCACGTATTTGTTCAGTTCCGCTTTTAGCATGCTTTGGACCGTGGCAATTTGCAGTTACAGCCTGATTGGTGTGAAGACGGCTTCTGATTTAGCTGGTTTGATCTCATTTTGAGAAAATTTTGTTGAATACGAAATTTACGAGCTATGATTTCAGCGTGATAGCGAGTATGACGACTGGTAAAAACTGTGCAAAACGGCCCTTCAGGATCGCACTCTTTTGATGGGGATGCGTATCTTGTGGAAGCTGATAAACGACCATTACACCCACAACATTACAACTTCTCATTCTGATAAATCTCAGTGCCCCTACTCATAATTTTTGTCAGTGTCATAATTGTTACACCCGATTTCATAGCAAAATTACCTGATTACATTTTCCCAAGAGCTGACTATAATGATAGGCATTCCCAACCCATTTTTGAAATGAAGGTGAAGGAGCTTAAAACCCTTAGTGCTGTTTAGTTATTTGAGCTTGTATCTTTGCACCATTTTTAGTTTGTTTTTTATGTTTTGTATCTATCTCAGTTTGAAAAATTGAAGGTGTGGGGCCTCAAGGGTTTTTGCTTGGTGAAAATGTGATCCTTTGACTCCTGCTTCACTCTATTTCCATTTTAGATCCATTTGTATAGTCTCTTCTATGCTAGGCCAACACTCTATAATTCGTGGATTAAACATTGTGGTCATGATGATCCACGAGACAATTATAGATCCATTTGTTTAACATAATAAGGTCTTTTCTATAAGTTTAAGGGTTTTATACTTTAGTGCTTATGTTTACTCTAATCTAGTTGTTTTTTTGCAGTTACATTAAATGAAGGGTCAACAATCGTCCTTAGGCACTGCTAAACACAAGACTTCACACACACTTTCAATAGACAATAGACTTTTCAAATTATCTCGATTCAGACGCAAAATCCGCTCGACCGGGTTCATGGTTATATTTACCATCGTTTAACATTACGGAAACAATAATAGGAAAAGAAATATACCAAGTGGACAGCCGGTGAACAACAAACCAGGAAGAACGATGAACGACCAAATTGGACATAGGCAGCAGCTCGGAAAAAAAGTCATGATTAAAAGAAAGTTTTCGAGTTAAAACTTATAGATATTTTATAGCTACAATTTTATAACGAAAAAGCTTTTTTACTGATATTATTAAGCTGAAAAACATTTATAGCTAAAAACTACAAGTTTTACGGTTATTATAACAAAAAATAAGAGTGTTCATTCAGAAGGAAATAACGAAAAATTTTCCCAATTTAATAGAAGAAAAGAATAGAGGTTATCCTCTAACTATTGCTAATTTAGGAATAGTTAATGGAGAGTGTCAACTTTAATGACTGATTTTCAATAGTCATCATCAAGTACTATTAAAAGATACCGTACAGGACGGAGAATCTGAAGTCTTGTGGAGACATTTTCAACAGACGAAAGACCTTTCAAATTAATTAAATTTTATCCTAATAAATCGCTTCGTGCCTATTTCTACCTTCATTTAACATTTCGCAAACAATAATAAAGTAAAAAGATTAATGATCTATAAAAAGGAAGAATCGGCTAGGACATTGGACGTCATAGGCCAAATTGGGCCTGGGCAACAATATTCCAAAAATCTTGGAAGAAGTGGAAATGTTTTCGAGTTAAAAATATTATTTACACATAAATTGTTGTAAACCAACTGTACATACTTTTCTAAATGAGTTTTTTAAAGTTATAATAATGTATTAAAAAAATCAACGAACTGGCCATACATTACATACATTAATTATATCTAAAGTTGTATGTAATGTATGAATAATTCTCAATACTAGTCATGCCTCGCTGTTCTAGATTCTATATTCTCAGGAGCATATTTTCAACAGACCGCAGGGCTTTCTTATTATTTCAATTCACAGGCGAAATCCTCTCCGAGGGAATTCCGAACCTGGCCCTCGATTCGTACCCTCGGACGTGCCAGGAGGGTCGATTTAAATTCTATTAGCGGACAATGCTTTCTTCTGAGGCCTTTCTAATACATCCTTACTTGCGTTTGACAGTTTATTTTCCTCTCAAAATCCCCATTACAAATAATAGAAGGAAAAGGCTGTTGTGAAATGTACCTAGTGTGACAATGATTCACCTCGGCCTGGAAGGGTTTCAAAACGTCAACAGCCTCATGTTGTTTTTACAAGTTGGCGTGTCGCAAATTGTCGCCGCCCTTTGTTCAACGTAGTAAATTAATTGCCGTCCTGTCTTGAGCGAAGGTCACTTTTACATTTTTCCACGATTCAGAAAAGCGGATTTTCATCGTTACTCTAGCCAACTGGGAATGATTCCTTTCAATTTCCCCTTCAGTGAGGTACAAAATAATGTACATTAACTCTCTCGAAAAGGACAATCCTCTCCATAAAATATTTTACCCGGATTACCTAGACAATCTAAGGATGTTGGCCATTAAAAACTCTAACCCAATAGTTTATGAAAAAATATGGCGATATTATATTTTTTCACTACAAACTACATTGTTATTAGCTGATTTTTTAATCTATCCAACAAGCTATGTATACTTTCTTTTTTTTTTTTAAATGGTTATTTCGTTCTTGCCAAGGCCGGGAAATTTTTAAGGTTTCGCTTCAAAAAGTACACCCCTTAAAAGTTATTTCATGTTCACTATAAATTCTACAACTCTACTCAAACATAATATTGTAATTTTTCATTGATCGCGTTCTTTAATTAATTTTGGCTCGAGAGGACATGTTTAAATCACTTCAAACCTTTGTCGATTCACTGCACTCATGTCATACCAGTATTTCCACGGTTATAGTATAGAGGAAGGGTATTCAAAAATCCAAGCAATCCGTGATCCGTTTATTTATTGTATGTTTCGGACTATTGTTCCATCTTCATCAGAACAAATGACAGGTATTCCTGCCTAACACCTCACAAACCAACGGACTTGAGTGACCCAATCAAGCTTGGTTGAAAGATGGCTTAATAAAAGTTCTTTTGAAGGACGGTCCGTGGTACTAGGCAAGAATTGGCTCATCTGGGCTGCTGAAGATGAGCCAAAAGTAGAAACGTCATAAAAATAAAAAGGAATTCTTGGATTTTTTAATTCAGTGTACCATCCTACTAGTAGTAAGATTTAAACTAAGTAGATTTGAAAAAGTATATTGAAGTTGATTATCTTCATGTATACGATCAGATTTCACCATAACAAAGAAGGATACTTATCCAATTCAATCAAAAAGTTCCCCTTTAGCTTCCCATGAACCTGATTTCCCTTGGCTTACGATCTGCGGCCTTATTACCTATGTGATCTATATTGCATCCCACACTTTTCTAAATTTACCTCTAGGGGTAGAACTTACACATTCCTACAAACACCAACAATCTTTTCAAATTTTATATAAAAATTTTTTCTTATAAAACGTCATTTCTTGATAAACAAAAGGATTAAAAAAAATTAAAGGCAGATTTTGTTCTAAACGTATAATATTTAAACTGAAAAAAGCTGGAAATGCTTCTATAGTTAGAGACATGCTACCTCGTCGGGACTAGGCCACTGAACTTGGCATTCACTTTCACTCAAGTCCTTGAGTAGCACGTGCCAGGTTAAACTGTGCCATTTGAAGTCTTTAGCTACCGAGCCAGGGAGAGAGTGAGGGCCTGCAAAACCGAGGCAATTATACAGGTGCCTCCGCCTATCCAGTGTGCCCTATCCTCTTGCCCACAGGCTACCTTTGGCCAATCGCTAATTACACAAAATTTCTCCCCTTCTTCCACGCCGTTCCGCACGACTCTTCGGTCGATATCAATCTCGACTGTAATACCTCAAAGACCGATAAGCTACTTGTTTGTTCCAATTGGCAATTATGCTAATTTCCCACTACGTATTGTAAACATTATTTTTTCTAAATACTAACAAAGTACGATCTACTTATAAAAACTGTAATAGTAATATAACTGCGTTTTCGAAAGGCAAAATAAAAACAAAACATAATTATTGATAAATATCAATTATGATCAATTAAAATGTTAATAATATAATTTTTATAAACATTTATTATCTTCGATAGAATTAATAATTAAGCTTTCAGCGTTACAATTTATATTAATATTTGGGATTCCTGTTGGAAAGAAATCGCTCAGTTCCTTGATCTTTTTTATTTCGCCTAGCTTTCGAGAAAGAAATCCCTTTCATCAGGACTTTGTAAGTTAATTTATAATTTACTAGGTTAACACAGATCTTACCATCCGACCTGATGCTAAACGAGCAATAAAGAATGTTGTTAACAAAAGGTGGCAGCATCAGTGTCGTCGACAGGCTGCCGAGCGTGAAGAACAAGATTGATGGGTGGCTCATAGACTCACCAGTACACGAAATATGAAAAGGACTTACAATGAACATATCCGAAAAACAGAAATGTACAAAAGTAACACATAATAGCATTAAAAAAACTCATAAAAATTAACAGCGGTTCACATTAACGCCATTAAAAACCAATTAAGAAGAAAAAGGGCCGGTATCACTAAAACCGACACTACAACATTAAAACAAAAACGGACGTAATTTAGCAAAAGCATCCACAAATGAAAATAAAATTTTAACACGCATCCCACCCTCACAACCTTATAAAAGAGGCTTGACTTCATAGAAATCGCACAGATTCAACACTGAAGAACACGAAATTGATGGAAACGACCAAACTCCAGGTCCCATACCATAACATGGGTTGACCTGACCTCACGGAGAAATCTCACGATTTTTATAAATTATTATTTGAAGATCGTGAGAACTCGGACACTAACTTCCGACCTCAACCACACCTTTTGAATTTTCCCTCCTTTTTGCCATATTTCAAATTCGATTTCCGAGTGGTTTCTAAGTCACGATAGCTCAAGATGTCGAGTAGAGACGTATCTAGCCGAAGACCGTGGGTTCGAATCCCGCTTGTGCCATTGACTTTTTTTATCTCAACTAAAAAACAATAATTAATTGTAATAATTGGTCAGGCGGACTAAGAAATTCGTGAATACAATGGATAACTTTCAGATTATCCCAGAGAAGGCAAGCAGACGAAAAGAACTGAGTTTTTTCTATCCAACTGGTCTTACCACTAAGTTTTAATACAAAATTGAACAATTATCTACAGATGAGGGGCGTCTGTAGCCGCACGGTGTTGGCGTTGACACGGCGCTCATCATTGGAAGGTAAAGGTCCCGGGTTCGAATCCACCGGCCTTGCGTTCGAACCCGGCATACTTACAAATAGGCTCTTTTTCAAAAATACCGGCACCCTGACGGTTTATATGACCTCTGCAGTTGCGAACCCCCGTAAAAAAAAGAAAAAAAAACTACATACGACTAAGTTATTTCTCATAGGTATGTTAGAATATATAAAGTTGAGGAAGAGTAGTGAAGGTGAACTTCTTAATATGAATATGTATTCTTTAGTTAATGCTAGTTCAATTAACTATTGCAAAACTTACTGCGACTGTGGATTTAAACTTGTTTCAGAATGATAGATTAACAGCGAGATGCTTTATTAACTTAAGTTTAGAAAAGACTCTTTGTTATTTTTATTATTTTATGGTGTGCAACTTTGTATGTTATACGCTGTAAAGAAAGCCCTATTGGGATATTGTCGCACAGTGTTACTGATAATTGATAATATTAGTAATATAAATTTGTAAAAACAAATACGTGAATTATATTTTTTCTCATTATACAAGATAGACAATTAATTTTTTTTTAAATATATTTTTTACCGCCTTCGATCGAGTTTGGCACACGGGCTTCCTTTGGAAACTGAAGAGCATCCTCATACGTACTATCTTATACTGAGGTCTTATCTGACGGACAGACTTTGCTGATTCTCACCTTACGTACGCATTGGGGCGGGTGCTCCTCAGGGATGCGTACTTCGCCCATTTCTATTTTCAACATACACTATGCAGATATTCATACATTTCAACACATGCACTCGCTGTTGGTCCAGAGATTTTTACACGTAATTCGTTCTCCTCAATTAACACTCAACACTTACAACTGAATGAATTAACAGTACGATTCACAAAGTGGAGTATGAAGGTAAACCTAACGAAAAGCGTACAGAAAAATTTAGCCTCACTTAATTATTAGTCCTGCAGTGAATATAAATGGACAACTGGGCCTTGCGTTATCTTCGACATTTCATGGTCTTGGAATCCCCACGCATGGTTGAAACGTTATATATTCGTAAAAATACTACTTGACTCACGATCAAAATTGGACCTTGAAAACAAACTTTCACAAACAAGATAATGATTAAACCTCTCTATGGTTGTGCAGTGTGGAGCTCAACCGAGGATTCTAATTATTGATCTTTCCAATCAGTTCAATCTAAAATTTTCCGTCAAATTATAACTGCTCCTTTTTACTTTTCAAAAACACTGTTCCTAACGACCTACAAATACCGTACACCTGTTTGTACATGAATTTGTCAAAACTAGCTATAAAAAAATCAATCGCTGAACACACATAATTACCTACTAGTATGACAATTATCAATTCCAAACCTGCCTGAGAATCCTCCGTTTGAAACGAAAGTGGCCTCAAGACCTTCCGATGGAGTGAGGATTGAAAACATTTCAGTGTGGAAGAGTGTTGTTGTGAGGCACTCAAATTACAAAGTCAACATATATATTAATACAATGTTTGTAGTTGCAAATATCAAATGAATGAGAGAAAAAATATGTTAACAGGATTGTCGGTGTATTCTGTGTGGTGAAGCACGACGGCTGCTATCCCTCGCCGTACAGAAGCTACGACGGCACCTGCAACAACGTCAGGCATCCTTTGTGGGGCTCGGCTTTTTCGCCTTATTTGCACACAAGCCATGATCGGAAATCAGGTAATTGTCTTCTATATTTTTTTATAAATTTAATTGTACAAAAACCATTTCTGAAAATTGGTTACGCCTGACGGAAAAGACTAATGGGAAATAATTACCGTAAATGCAAGAACGGTCGAAGATCCTTACTTAAAGATGATTTACAAACACTACAAGGCAAGTTAATTGAAAAGTAACGTGTGAAAGCACCACACACCGGTTAGCCTTGCATAAATAAATCAAGCAGTAGAACTGTTCTTTCTATGTTAATAGGTTCGTTTTCTTCCTCCTTCTTATTCCCATAAAATGGTACAGCAGGTTTAATTACCGGACTAAACTTAATGAAAGCCAGACAAACTTGTTTAAAGATTCCTTAACTGTCTTCTCCATACGTTCATTTCTACAACACTTCTGTCGCGTGGATAATCAGTTTTAATTAAATATGATGGAAAAAGAAGAGTTTTATAGGTTAATGGTGTATTATTGTTCGCAAATGTTTATTACTTGTACCTTATTTGGTTTGCCTAGAAAAATTTATTTTATAAATATACTTTAACAAATGGTTCACCCACCATATCAGGAGATGTTTCATCGATCTCCTAGCGTGGTTGATCATTTGCATAAATTCGGTCCTGTCAATTATTTTGTTACTTTCATCCTTGCCAGTTTTAATGAACAGTTTGATCTGTTTATAATTAAGCTCTAAGACGAGGGATAGAAATGTAAATTTAAAAAATTTTAAATTCAGTAAACCGTGAAGAGACTATAGGTAGAAAGATTCTCTTTGGTATGCAGGGCGATGAACCTACAATTTTATATAACGGAAGCATCGACAGTATGGAAGTATTTCAAGGTGGAGGAGGGCAAAAGCATTTTTCTCAACGACCTCAGGCTTAAGATCTTAAGGTATCTGCGGATCCCACTTGCATAAAATCAAAAGATGTAGAGTAGCGGAGAATTTGGAGCATTTGTTATTCTCGGCGAAAAAATTAAAATTTCTTACATGTATGAACCTTATGGACTTGTTGTCACATCGAGAAAGCTGCACTGAGAAACCGGGTAGCACTGAACCGTAAGATTGTTTTGCAAGAATTGCAACATAAACATTTGAATACACAAATGCTTGTCGTGTTATTTTCCTCGTATTTATATTTTTATTTATATTTATAATTATATTTAAATTTATATTTATATTTATTTATTCGTATTTGCACCTAACTGCTGTAAGACGTTACTGATTGGCCTGGTGACCAGATGTGCTTGTGAATTGTTATCATTACCTATTGGTGAATAAGTAATGACTTACATTAATTGTTATTTTTATTGTTAGTTATCTACTTTCTAACAGTGATATAATATGTGAGTAAAAATTAAAAAGAAGGGGCGCCGTTGGCAGCAACCGTTGACATGCCGCTCATCACTGTAAGATAAAAGTCCAGGTTCGAATCCAGCAGACATTTTCAAAAACACCGGAGCCCCGAGGATTCATATAACTTCGTAGTTAAAACATCCCAAACCTAACGTCCAATAAATTTAGAAACCTTCCTGCCCGTGGGTATTGCTAAGTTTTTCTTTTATACATATATGCATCCTGTGGAGCTTTTGTCCAAAAGTTGTCTGTTTTGTTAGGCATGTTAGAAATCCCAAGACTTCCTCCAAAATAATTAATCCATTTGGCCGAATATGCAATTGCATGTTTTTGTTTTTTATTTTAAGTTTTTAAATGAATGAATAAAGGCTTTATTTACGCAAAGTATTTACATTAACTTTACATTTCGAAAAAAGCTAACTTGACGATGGCCTTAACTGTCTGTCGAGATGATTTGTGAAATTTTGAATCTTGAATGAATCCCTTTTTGTATATCTTTAGAATTACCTTTGATTTGAAAAAATGATGTGGTCAACCAGGTATTTTCGGTACTGCAGGACGTGAGTGAGGTACACCACAAGCTTGCTCCAGTTATCCCTTCTGTTAAGTGGCAATGACTTCTACATCCAGCTTCTTTTTCCCAAAGTACCTGGCGGAACTCTCGCAGAATGGGGCGGTTTTAAGTTTTTGTATTAAACCATTTACTCAGTAAACGTATTGTGGTCAAAGATTTGAATATGAAAAAATGCCATGGCTGGCAAAGATGTTCGCACACTATATTGGCCCACGCTGTTTTTACTTTACGCCGCCAAAAGGCCGTTTTCCCGTGTGAAATTGTCTTTAAGCTGTCGGCTACAATTTTATAACGAGTCATTTTTCTGACTCCCTCATTAGTTTATAAATATGATAAAATGGAGGGTTGTCGCTGGGAGGGTTGTATTTTCTTTTTCCAATCATGACGGGGAAAGTGTTCGGATCGCATTCGCCGAATAAAACATCCCCCCCCCCAAAGGGGTTCTGGTGAAAGTAAAAAAAAAATTCATAATGTTATTTCAGAGTAGAAATTCAAATTATTCACACCGCGTAGGATTTCACCGATATTTTGCAAGTCCTATTCTCGGCTCGGCGCCAATTATCCGGGGTGAGGAAATTCAAAAGCTGTCGGTTTAATTTAGTTTGAAAAAGTGGACATTATTTGTCGTTTTATCGCCTCGAACCGTCCTGGTTCTATGAACGAATCGTTGGAACAACATGTTAAAAAGGGAGAAAAACCTCCTGTCCCAGTGGACCGAATTCGTCCACACATGACAAACGACATTCTTTCACTAATTGGGTCGTTAAAGATTTAATTTAAGCAAAAGATAAAAGCTGTTTCGGCCGATATGCGGAGTCGAGAGGCTATCCTAAAAATCCTAATGGAGAACGAATGCCCCTGGCCATTCAACAATCCGCAGCTCATTAATCATCGTGAAATTTTACAATACCAAGAAAGCAAACATAAAATAGTTTCTCATTAAATTTTGTAACACATCAGACAAAATTTGGCTATCGCCTTTTGGAATTTTGTGGAAACGAATCGTTCTACGATTGGGGGATTGGTATGAAAACGTCAAACAAGGAATTGTTGAAAAATTCGTCGCGTTTCACTCGTAGGCAATTATTTTCGCCATTTGAAATTTAGAATTATTTTCCAAACTTCTGTGCCATGTTTCTATTTCAGGTACTTTTCATTCGACACTGTACTAGCATTGACACTACAAATGACATTTATAAGCTTTAATAAGAATCTTAAACAATTGTAAAAGAAAATTGAAATTCGTGTATTAAAGAAGACAACTCTCGACACCTAAAAAGCAGTTGAAATAAATTTAACTAAAACCAATTTTACTACTTAACCTTAATTCCACATATTCACTTTGCTTAGTAAACGCCTAAATATTTTTACAAAATCTGTTTATAGTTTAGTAGTGCAATGAAAATATTTTTAATAAAACAGTCAAGTATAGTAAAACATAAAATAAACAAAATTTTTTATATACAAAATATAAATATATTAGATAAATATTGATTCAGCTTGATTGTTTTCGGGTCATTTTGCCTCTTCTCGCTGTTTTAGTCTGTCAGAGGGTGTTTTGACTTTTTGCATTCTTCAGTGGTTGGTCTGTATGATTCCACTTGTGTATGCCATTTTTTCGGGTACGCCAACGGTTGACGGGCAGACCAAAATGATTAAAAACAACCGCCCTGTTGATTCATCTCCCCGTAGTTGTATCTCATCTTGTTTCGTATTTTTCTTGCGTTCTTAATATTTGGGTTGATTCTGTAGGGAAATGAACACTACTAAACTTTTATACTGCCTCCAAAAATCATATAAAAAGCTTCTAAAAACTTTTTAGAATCACTGATATCTGTGATGCTCTCTGTTCTTTAGTTTCTGCCAATTATTTCCTCCTGTTTGCAGGACTAGATTGTCATAATTACAAAAGTTGTCAAGACAGCGTCGTGGGATCTTTCCTATGACTATCTGTGTCAACCGAAAACCAGTAAATTTTAATAAAAATTGCTAAAAATTGATATATAGTATGTTCTTCGTTTCCGTTCATTTTGGCCTACCTACCCTTTATGTTTGGGTCTATCAGGTTCGCTTCGCCTCCTTGCCACATTATTGGTAAGCCTGGAAGCTGGAATTCTTGTTGGTCGATAGCTTGGCATTTAAATTTGGTTTTTTAGAACATACTGAGATCCAGAGTGAGAGAGTAAAAAGGTGGTCGATATATATAACACTATTCTATCAGAAATTGCTAGTTTTAAGAACAGGAAGTATTTGTGAATCAAAATTGTTATGATCCCTAGACACAATTAAATGATCGATCGCAGTCTACCATTGCAAAGAGAAGAATTTTTTCGTGCATTTCGTACCCAAAACGAATTTTTTTACGGCCAACCTTAGCTACATTGTTTTTCAAAAATTGGATACATTTAAACATACTTTGTCCCTTAATTTTTCCAAAAATAAATTTATAATGTGGATGAAACAAAAAGAAACCGGTCAGATATAAAACTATGCGCAATAGCGACATCAGCATCTTAATGTTTAATATTGCAATTTTTAAAAATGAAATGTATATACTCATTACAATCGATTTTTTATTTTGTGTTTTCAATACCTCATTTCCGATAAAATATCAAAAGGAGGGAACGACCGAAGTGCGATACTATTAAATATCGATACTTTTTCCACATCCCTGGATTCATCCTTGCCTAGTTGCTAGTTTTGATTTTTTCTCATAAAACAAACACCTTGTGAAAATATCGGTTTCGGTTTTCTAATTTCTGAGATGAAGGAATTGCTTGCAGGTGTGTCACAAGGGTCAATACTCGCTCCACTGTTGTGCACAATTTTCACCTCTGATATGCCCACAAATGAGAATGCAATTACCGCCACATACGCAGATAACACCGCCATATTAACAAGTCTCTTCTACACAAGTTTCACTTATGTTACAAAACCACATATCAACAATTGAAAAATGGAACAATCTTTGAAAAATAAAGTTTAAACCATCAAAGTCACAACATATCACATTTACACTCCGTCGTGAGACTTGTCCTAGCACTTATGCTATGAACCTGTTCCTCAAAATGACAAATTAACGGTTTAGGACATACATTTGTTAGAAGACTACCTTGGAATCCACACACACAAAATTAAAAAACAGACATACAACAAACGATTTAAAATGCTTTATTACCTATTCAATCGATAATCAAAATTATCTTTACAATCGAAACTGTCGACGTACACTTACATACATAAACCTATTTGGTTGTACGGGTGGCAACCTTATGAATCGGTCAAATGTTTCAATATTCAAAGATTACAGAGTTTTCAATCCAAACTTTTGAGACTAATTTTCTTCTAATTGTTTCTGCCCCTTTTACCGTACACAGTAACACACTGCACAGAGTTCTTCACATACCAGTAGTGTTTTCATCCATCCAAACCTATTACAGACGTTTTCGTGGTAAATTACAAACTCGCGCTAACACACAAATGTGATTACTCCACTCCCTACATTTACCACGTAAACGTCTGAAAATAATATGGATAAGGGACCTCTTAGATGATTAGTATCATTTTATTAATTCAGATGGGCAGCTTTCTTTATTACGCCCGTAATGCCACAAATATAAATTGAAAAACAATCTGCTGGTTATATATAAAACATGTATAGTAGAAAAAAATAAATTGAATTAAAAAAAGTTATCTAATATAAAGCCAGTGGAAAATGTAACTCGCGTTAACTTCGAAATGTGTTTGAACAGAAACAAACTCGTTTGTAACTCGAATGCGTCACCCGATGATCTGGCCGTTTCGTCCATCGGGGATCGTGTCGCCCAAAACTGTCGCGACGTGTTTGGTATACGCTTAAAACCAATATTTCGAAATAAATAGAAAAAGGCCTTGGCTCGAATGGCCATGGATGCCTCCTACTCGGTGGCAAAGGTGACGAAACTATCCCACTGGGTCAGTCGTAACACATCGGCTAAGGATGAGCCAAACGTGCACAGCGCCTACTTAACCGTTGCCACCGCGTTTGCGCTTTTCTTTCCTTTTCGATTGTGGAACCTCCGGGGTTTGAAGCGAACAACAAAAATTTGAAAGGGCGAGTTAGAATGAAATGCAACTAGGTCGGTCTGAGTTTTTTTTTTTAATAATCCAGTTGCTGGAACACTTCCTACCTGCCGGGCGACCTTGCTATCAGCTATAGAGAAAGGAGATTGACTCCCTTTGGATTTTTTCCCCTATTTGTTTAATACTCAAATTTATAATATTCAATATATCATTAATTTCGTAAACAGTCTAAGTAAACATGAGTCAGGGAGAGAATCAACAACTGGAAATATAATAAAGGTCGTGCACAAGTTTCTAATGTTTAAATTATTTTTCATTGGCTGGAGGTAATCGTGGCGTTCACATTCAATCGAACAAAGTGACGTTAATTTTAAATTACTGCCTTTTAGCTATGGAAGGTGAAGTTATCAAGATGATGTTGAACTGTCGACACTAGTCACTATAATGGATCCGTTTATTATCGTTGGTTTCCTACTGGCACTCACGTTCGGCTTCGTGCCATCTTCAGTTCCCCGAGCGTATGAGTGCAACGTAAGAAACCAGCGAAACTAAACGGAAACAATAAAGTAACGTCGCTCAGTTGAACTTGAGTTCATCCAGTTGTAGGCCAACCCACACTGCTAACTTTATCATGTATGGGAAACGACAATCATACCCGATCCGAAATTTTATCGAGTATGCGACTGTGCTTTTTCTTCTGAATGGTTAAAGCATAACCGACTCGGAATTCGGTAAATGTTGGCCCACATCAGACTATAAGAAAAGAGAATTTATTTACAAACCTATATCATTATTTTTATTAAACTAAATAAAATTATATTTTCTAATGTTGTTATAATTCTATAAATTAATTTAAGAATTTATTCATTGTTATTTTTTGACATGGTCTTACGGCTGGGGGTCAGTCTGAAAGTTTAACACGGAAATTGTTACCACGACCGTACGTCGGTGCACTGTTTACCTAGGATACTCGAAGACGAACTGGTGAGCAGGTGTTTTTGAAGTCGCGACGCGATTGATTCTTATGACGCGACGTGATTAACGCGATTGACGCTTGTGACGCGACGCGATTGACGCTTATGACGCGACGCGATTACGAATATGACGTGACGCGACTGACGCTTATGACGCGACGCAATTGATTCTTATGACGCGACGTGATTAACGCGATTGACGCCTGTGACGCGAAGCGACGCGATTACGCATATGACGCGACGCGATTGATTCTTGCGACGCGACGCATATGACGTTGTAATTACCTTCCAAATAAAAACGATCCTCAAATTAATAAATAAGCGTTCCCTGATAATTTGCTAGTATGTTTAAATAGCTATCATAAGACATTCTTCTTGCGGTCTGCTTCATCTGCGGTGATGAACTTTCAGTTTGGTCTTGGAACTGGAAAGTCATCCTGGTCTTCTTAATGTTAACAATTTTTAATATGTAACCTTTTAGCCTAATAGCTCAATGTATTGTTTTGCAAAAAAACTTCACTAAGTATATATTTGTAATTAGATATTTTTGTATGCGAAAGGATGAATTTTCAAAAAAAAAAACAAAAAAAAATTCAAATACCGTATACGACCATGAAGACTTTTCCAATCCAAGGAACGCAAGAGAAATTACTATTTACTTCGTATCGATTTTCTCCTCTTTCGTCACAGGGAAGCGACACCTTTCGAAAACGATACCTGTGGGGTTTTCGTTGCAAATTAATTCAGCGATAATTTAAAATTTAATTAATGGAATAAGTTTAAAAGTCTGTATTTTCTGATTAGATCTCAAAACTAAGTCACAGAGTGCCACAAATTAAATTTAGTTAATTAATTGATACGTGCTGGTAGACAGTTTCGAAATGTTCGAAAATGCCTATTGAAAGATTTTATATAATGTGGGAACTTCAATAATAATAACTTTGGACATGAAATTCACTTGGACAGGTATGACGTAACGTCTGTGAATATATTTAAAAGTGGTGATATCTACTTGGTCGTTTCAGATCGATTTCGTCCATAATCCAATTATCATCCCTATTTTCGCCTGTCCCTCAATTTTCGGCCTTTTTGATATGTTCAGATAGGAAGAACGTATTATTAGGTCCTTTTTGGGGGAACGACGAAAAATTTTGACTAAACAACTACTCCATGAGATTCAAAAAGAAAGAAAAAAAATGGGCTTAATTCAAACCGTAGGAGTGCGTATGCACAACATGAAACAACTCACAAATACGCTAACTCACAATATCGTTTACACAATTTAAAAACAAAATAAAAAGGAAAATGACCCGAAAAAAGTTAACAATACAAAACCTCAGCATTCAGGTGTAATCCCGCCGACAGACACATACACCCGAAATTGAATTAGGCAAAAAACTGGTTCATCTAAGATAAATCTCATTAAGGGTATTTATTAAGATAATGCGAAGCGCGAGAGGGACAAGCATCACTATCAATTAATGTATAGATTGATTGAGGAGTATCGTATAGTAAGTACATCGTCCCACATGAGCGAGAGATTATCTTCGCTGGGCATGACGGACCCTAGACTAACGGACAAGTCTAATTCAAAATTTTTAACACAGAATTTTCTAAACTTAGCCGCTTATTAGAAATCTATTGATATTTTTCTTCAAATTGTATTTTGACAGAAAGGTTACAGCGGAGGGAAAAACGTGGAGTCAAGATTTTCCTTACTTCAGAATCCGTCATTGGAGCGATAAAAAAGTAACCTAGATTTTCGTTTCCAAACAGTATTTTTTAACTGCTTAATATCCACAAAGGAGTTATTTAACCAGATGCCAAACACTCACCTAACCAAAGCTTACTGATTTCATCAAAATCCAAAAAAGTCTAGCCGACTCGTCTTCATTTTTGCAACCAACTGTCTAAGTCTAACCCAACTTTCAACTCAACTGGCACATGACCACGCAACTGTCAACCACTGACTGACCAATTAACACTTTTAATTACACCGGCCTTTTGCTCACTCAATGTTCATTCTGGCCCGTTACTTTGTATTTGTAATGTTATATAAGTAACTTGTAATAAGTCACTTCGGTTATTACAACAATTTAAAAACGTTGAGTTGGATAACTTCAGTCCAGACGTACAGAATATCTGGATGTCATCTTGAAGTCTGTGGTTTTGTAGCTGTCTTCCTTTATAAAGACAAAACGCAAATATGACACCGAAATGACCATTGATGACCAAAATTGGAACAAGTTGGAAAAAGCCTAACAACAACTTTATAAATTTAATTTTGGTAATCCAACTGTGGAGAAAAACATTATACTTTTACTCGTAGATAATCGTATCTATACATAGATCTATAGATGTATCTACACTATAGATCTATAATAGATCTTTTAATACGGATAAGGTTCGAATTGAAAATCTAAACAGGTATAACTTCAGATGATAACGGTCTACACGTGGATTAACGAGAGATTAAAGACTTTATTAATAACTAAACCGTACATTGTGCAACACACACTCTCTCTCTCTCTCTCTCTCTCCCCGTACCTAGCTCACTCTAACTCATATTCTCTCTTCTCACTTTCAGGTTTTCCACTTTTCTCACTCACCACCTCCGTTTACTAGCACCACCTTTTTGTAAACACTCTTGCTTTTTTCCGTGACAGCTACTACCTACTCTCATGCTTCTTCATTTTGCATTTCTTTAGCTTTTCTTTAGCGGGGCGTTGATATTTCTTATTCGAATTGTCCAATACATGAAGTTTATTCGGAGGATCCACGGAAGGGGTCCACAAAGGATCCGTAGATCCTCCGAAAAAACTTCATGTTTCCAGCAGGTCGACAACCCAGCTCATTGTCCAATACAGTTTATAAATAAGCTTTACCAAATTAAATATTAATTAGTTACACAACTAATTAGCTATACAAAAAATATTCTTCTCCCGACAAATATATGAGCCGGGGACTTTCTTTTCGGCATTGTACATGTCCTGGCAATTAATTTCGTGCGTTGCATTTTTGATATAGAGAAGACATTTACTGTCTGATGGCAATCTGATATGAATAAAAGATATTGTTACATCAAAGGCATCTCCTTTTACGAGCAGCTTTTAAAAAATTTATTATAATCATTTTTATTTGTTACTTCACTCGAATTTATAATTTGTCATATTGATCAAAACATGTTCACAATAAATCTTTCGTAATTGTTATATTTTACTCGTCTGATCGTTTGTTGCCGTTTGTACTCTTCCTTTAGCATTTCATGGGCATGTACTTCCAATGACTAATCTGTAATGAGCGTGAAGTTCTGCAGACGATTTCACGGGCTGTTGACTGCAAGCGTACACAATGGCAACTGTGGTAAATAGCATTTTAAAAGGAGTGAGGAAATTAAATTAGGCGGAATTAAGAGGTGCCGCTCAGACGACCACAGTTATGCGAATTTATATTTATTTTGCCAATTTTATAGATTTGTTATTAAAAAGAGAGATCTCTCGGAGGTCGCGATTTGAATACGAATCGATCCATGTCCCATTGTCGTTTTTTTCCCAATTAAGATTTTCACTGATCCAATCTATTGTTTTCTTACCGGTTGACATTTGCTCCGCCGTAGGTGCAAATGATCGTTGCAAAGGATCCATTTATAATTCGCGTGTGTTTCCGAACCGACTTTCACCAATGCATTGCAATTAATCTATCAGACTTTCTCACGGCGCCGAGGCTTCATTTTTCACATGTTGTTAGTTTTAATAAAGGCATCTCTTCGAATTAAAACTAATCAATGGCACGAATCGTTAGATGATATCATCAGATTCGTCTGTCTGAATTATTGCGTTTGGCCAAAGGACATTGTCTTCGAGATAATCAATTGTTCACAACTGTCTTTGCTTTCTAATGAAGACAATAACGAACTAGCTTGTAGGAGAAGCTTCCTGGTGTAAAAATTCAGGATTCGGGTTACAACTAGCACTTCTATTAAACCAAAAAGCAAACCATTCAATGTACACTGACAGGGCAAAAGTCACTAACTTGATAACTTAAAAATTACTTATTTTTTGTATATATTTTTACGTATTAATCCAAGTTTCACGTTTTTTAACATTTAATAATCGAGTCTAAAAAAGTATGTAAATTGCTAAGGGAAATGAAAAATATAAAAAAACGGACAGGAAAATTTGTAAAATTAGATTTTTAATTAACAATTCAATATCCCGTATTTCCTCATCTTGCGTTAATTACATATTCGAAGAGCCCATTCTTCACGAAGAGACCTTTCAAGATCGTGGAGTGTATCAGGAAGTGTTGGACGTGCTCTTACCTGTCTTTTGAGGTTATTCCAAAACGTTCGATGGGTTTCAAGCATGGGGAACGAGCTGGCCAGGCTAAGACTCTCATGCTACGAGTTGAAGGTACCTTTGTGCGTAGTCTGGCCAGAGGAGGATCTGCAAGACCATGCATAAGCCCCGAACCTATTCTGGGATAACAAAAACAAATACAGAATCCTCCATCGCAGAATGGATTCAATCGAAACAAAAGGAGAAGTGGATAAAGTCTAGAGGTGCTAGACAATATAAACGTATGATGAAACAATCCTCACCAAGTCTTGACAAAAGGATTGCGGCAATTGGATAGGGCCAAACTCAGAGTCGTGGTAGGACTACTAACCGGTCACTGGCATCTGAGAAAATATCTACACGACATGGGTATATACAACGATGATCCCATTTGTAGATTATATAATTAAGCAGCAAGAAACGGCCACTCGTATAATCTTCGAATGGGAAGCAACAGCTCCTAACGTACGGAAAAACTTAGGGAATCAAATTGCAGCAGCGACAGTCAACGACCAAATACTTTTAAGGAGAAGGGTTGAGTCTATTGCTCTGAACTAAGTTACTAGAAAAGTACAATAAGCCAGTAGGAAACGCCTAGGGAGCGCAAACCCCGCTTCCTAGAATCCTTTTATACCATACCATACCATGCGACCGACATGTGGACATTATTGTGCATTAAATGCTGATTTCATCGAGGATAGGCAACGCATGATGTTCCAAAATTTTATCCATTTTAGCCGTCAAAGAACAACCGACTCCGTGCGACTGTCCATTGAAATTCCCGCCCACACCATCACTGAGCCACTTTGAAAAGGTAGGCTCTGAGAAAGATTACAAGCTTCGTACCTTTCATTTCGCTTTTTCCACACTTTTTCGAGCCATTCTGGAAATCCTAGAGTAAACCTACACGTATATGTCAAACACACAGCAGAATAATCCTCCAAAAAACTAACAACTGTGATTTCGAGTAAATATGAGCAGTGCACTCTGTTTCTGGTCAATTCTGGTCCTCTTACGAGCAAGGAGGCATCAGTCATACTGATTTAATCTTCGTTCAGAAATTTGATCTTCCTGGTGAATGAATCGCATGAACAACAGTAAGATGCCGGTATTGCAAATTTCTCAGAGTCAAAAAACTGTCATCCTGCGGTTCTGTTACCATAGCGCGTCCCGAACCGGGCCTTCCATGGTAGGACCCAGTTTCTCGAAAACGAATATAGGCGTCTCGCAGAGTTTCGTAGAGCACCACAATGGTCGCATGGAACGTCTATCATCAATTATTGCTACACGACATCAGCACTAAGTGGCATTTTTAAGTTTAAAACAGTTTATTACTCCAAAATTCAAATTAGACTAAATAAACATTGTAACTTCCCGTAAAAAGTATGCGTTGAAAAATCCTTTATACTTGTTTTGGATTGAGTAGTTTACCTGTAATTGATATTCCCAATTTAAAACATAGTATAAACAAATATATATTGGTAAAAATAATGAGACAAGGACAGAAGTTTCTTTTACCTAGAAAAGGAAAAAAAATCAATTGGGTGGAATTTTTGGCCTTTCAGGGTGTTTTATATTTTAATGTCGGTGAAACTCCAAGATAGATTCAAAAGCCTTGACCAAAAAAACTTCGTTTTGTCTTATAAATAAAAACTGTCTCAGAAAGGCATTGTTATGCAGGTTTTCTCTCCGACCTCTTTTCCGGACCGGTATTTCTTGAAATGCAAATCCCAACAATAACACCCAATTAGCCTTTTCGTCCTCGCCCTTCCTAGGAGACCTAAGACCTTCGGCTAAACCCGGTCTGATAAAGGTGCAGATCCTTACGTCGGATGCAGGCTCGTCTTCGGGATGTTCCGCTTGAGAAAATCTGTCCGAAACCGCGGTTATGGGAGAAAGCGGTTCCGTGAATTATTTTGGACCCGTTGCGCAATTTGTCTTGATGAGCTTCGTCAGATCCGCTCCCCATCAAGTGTGTTTTATAGCTGAGGAAGTGGACCGGCAAGATTCTTCCAAAACAAAACATCGTGTTTCCTTATTTTTATTCCGCCTTTCATTACATTGACCCATTAATTTGTACTTTTAATGTAAAGAATAAGTTAATCTGATTATTACAGTTGTTATAACAATTTAAAAACGTAGAGTTGGATAACTTCAGTGTAGGCGTATAGAATATCTGGATTTCATGTTGAGGTATGTGGTGTGATGAACCGATGTTGGTGTTTTGTAACTGTCTTCCTTTATAATAACTTATAAAAAGGAAATACGCAAGAAGAAATTTGAGTCTGAAGATAGCGGAAAACGGAAACGCATCTGACAGGCCAAAATTATTGTAAACGACGAAACAACAGTTTTATTTAATTAATTAATCTTTATATAAAGTATTTGTTGAGATAAAAAGTCAGTGTGATAAGCGTGAAAAATGGCAAAAAGGAGGTAAATTAGAAAGGTGGGTTGAGATGGGAAGTCGTGTCCTTTGTGGATCAACGTCACTATAGCCCAAGTAGTAGAGTAGCGGCGTATTTAGCCAAGGGTCGTGGGTTCGAATCACGCTCGTGACACTAACTTTTTTATCCCAAGCAATACCTTATATAAGTATTCATTAATTGAAAAACGTTATTCGTCAATCGGACCACGAACTGTAATGAATTTTATTTCATTTAATTTGGTAATCCAACGTTCTCTCTCTCTCTCTCTCTCTCTCTCTCTCTCTCTCTCTCTCTCCCTCAAAATATTTTTAAAATATTTTTTATTGTTTATTATACTTTATTACAAATTCCGATTGCAAGATGACTATAATTGTATGATGATGGGTACTATGAAGTCGAGGTTTGTGCTTCCCAGGCACTGCCTTAGAAGCTCAAGCCCCCGTTTCTTCATGCTATTTTTTTTTTTTTTTTTTTTTTTTTGATCCTTGGTTATGTCTCCAATTAGCCGTTGCTTTACATTCAAAGATGATACGGATGGCTGTTTCTTCCTCCTCGTTGCATAATCTGCAAATGGGATCATAGTTTGTTGTTTTCACAGATGGTAATGACCGGTTATTAGTCCTATCATTCCTCTGAGTTAGGGATTGCAGCAGTGAGTTTACCTGTCTTGATGAGGGTTGTTTTTCTGGATGGATTCTGCATTTGTTTTTGTTATCCCAAGTGTAACCCAAAATTCTTCTGTGACCTGGTGCCCATGATACAATTCGTTGTGTTTCCCAAGGTTTTGGAGAGTTTGAATGCATTCTCTGATTAGTTGTTATGTAATTTTTTTACGCGCTTTATAAGCTGCTTGGCTATCTGATCTTTTAGAGTTTTTTTTCCAGAGTGACTCTTTTAAGATTTTGCTGTTTACAAGGATTGATGGCACGTATTTCGGCTTGAAAGTGTACTTCTATAATGAGTTCGATTGCTCATGGGCTATTACAAAAAACATCCGATCTGGTTCCTTCTTTTGTTTCCTGGCCGTATGTATATCATTGAATGTTTCTATAGGAGGTCCGAAGTCGAATGTAATGTTCAATATGCTGCAAGTACCTTTAATCAGTTCTCTAGGAATAGAAATGACGATAGTTTGTAATTCATATTTTCTTTCATCATTGTTTCTATAGGAGATAGTCAGCCCCTATTTCGAAGAATGGGTGTCTGATTTTATTAATTATGGCTGTGTGCTCAAATTGTTTTGTTACCATCCAATTTCGCAAAAGATTTAACATAAGCAAGAGAATATGTTAGAAATGTTTTATTAAAAGGGTTTCTTTGTTTTCTTTGTTGACACCATGTTGACCTCCCTGGGAATCATCATGACTAATTGACTGCAAGATTTATAAAGATAATTTGCTCAAAATAAATTTTTTATTTTTGTTCCCATTCGAAATAATATTATTGCAGTACGACTTTTTAAATAACTATTTAGAAATCGTGAGATGCGGTCTGGTGTGATGTAGGTTTCAGAAAAACATTTTCTTTATCGTTCCGACGTTTCGATCTTTATTGAGATCATCATCAGGGGTCAAAGTGTAGAAAGAAATAATAGTAGGGTTAAATTTATCACCTTTTAATAAACTTCCTTTAACAAAGTGCCCATAAAACAAAGTGGATAGGTATAAAAAATCCTGTATTTAATGGAAAATGTTTATGTAACCGACGGCAAAATAAGTTGCATAATTTGTTCGGATTTATTATTCTGCCAAAGTATATAATCTTATGAGTGACGTATATAGGGCGATTCGGGAGAGCACTTTAGGGGTAAAGAATGTCAGTTTGCTATCAATTCCCCTTGCAGTCGGTATTTTTAATTAATCATAACTTCAATTAGAAATGAGTGGAATTGTTTCCGAGTCGTCAAAACGCTCAAGATAAATAAGGATATACTGGATACAACCGGGACGAGGACGTTCCATAGAGTTCAAGTTAAGTATTTAGTTTTTTTCATTTTTAGAAGAAATATAATCAGTATAATCAGAAGAGAGGTAAAGGTTTTCGTTTTCGCACCTAGCCTTAGGGAAAAAGGCCATGCGATTCAGTTTTGTGTGAATCTTCAGACAATGTCGAGAATCGGGGTCACGCATTACAATGCAACACGCCTTCTAGGCGATATTTTTTCTGGTTCATTTTTTCCATAATTAGTAACTTTTCACTGAAGAGAATATGAAAAAAATGGACGAAAATAGCTTATCGATGATAAATTGGCGTTGGTGTAATGGAAACTTGTGTCAAACTCCAAGCCATTGCCAAATATTAAGGAATTGTAAAAGTTCGGTATGGCTACAAAATAACGTGGTTTTTTCCATTTATAACCAAAAACTGTATTTAGTGTGTAGTTAGTATGTGCTCAATAAACTGTAAAAAGTATAAATGTGTTATGTTTAGCGACCACCGGTTCAGTATGTGGTTGAACCTGAGGTTAGATGGGTCACGGGGTACAAACCAATTCAGCTGATACTTTTTTGTTTTAATATGTTAATTAAAATTTCTGTAAAATCTCAGACTTAACATGCTGAGGACTGTAACAGTTGTTACACTGTTTTTTGTTTTTTTTTTGTTTTTTCTTTCTTTCTTTAAACTACTAAATACACAAACAGCCTTTTCTAAACTTAAGATAATAAAACATCTCGCTGTTAATATACCATCTTAAACCACTTCAAATCCACAGTTGCAGTAAGCTTTGCAATAGTTAATTGAACTGGCATTAACTAAAGAATACTTATTCATATTAAGAAGTTCACCTTTACTACTCTTCCTCAACTTTATATATTCTAACATACTTCCGAGAAATAACCTAGTCGTATGTAGTTTTTTCTGTTTCTTTACGGGGGTTCCCAACTGCAGAGGTCATACCTCGGGGTGCCGGTGTTTTTGATTAAAAACATTTGTAACTATTTGTTGTATTTTATAATATCTAAAAATATATTTGACTTCCAATCATTTTATTGCAATACTTCTCAGCTTACGGATGTTTACTAATGTGAGGTCACAACTTTAACTTAGGAACACACACACTGGTAGTACTAAGTTCTGTTGAATGGCAACAGTCTAATTTGTAAGTTAATTGAGTACAGTATTCCCAACGACTTGATAGTTTTTATTTTAAATAAGAGAACATTCATCGTTATCATATCCAATTGTCAACATGCCACCTGCAATGCAACAGCCATGGTGTCCCAGGGTGAAGTTTAATGGTCCCACATTGTTCAGAAGTTATATCAATGAAAACAATAAGTTATTGACGGTGGGCATCTCTGTACGATAAAGTCCCGCTGGATTACATAATTATAACTTTTATTTTTAAAAACACCGGCAGACACCTGGAAGGTTGATAATAAGACCTCTGCTGTTGCGAACCAGAGTAAAAAACTTATTTTTTTATTTTTTTTAATTAAATTTTTATTTTACCAGGTTTCGCAACAGCAGAGGTTGTATAAACGTATTTTGAAAAAAAAAAAAACATTTGTAAGTAAGTCAGGTTCGAATGCAGGGCCGCTGGATTCGAACCGGGGACCTTTACCTCACAGTGGTGAGCGCCGTGTCACCGCCTAAACCGTTGCGGTCAACATTACACTATTCGAACACTTACAGTCCTTGGCGTTTTTGGTAACGATTCGGTCTTCAAAGAAATTTGATAACGTCTATTAAAACCGTAATTATATCAATTTGTAGACATATTTAAAATATTTGCCCGCATGATGATCTTAAAATAGGTTGAAATCTTGGCAGTAACTGCTGAACTTGCTTTTACATCAAGACCTCACAGTAATCCAGACTATTCCTCAATAAAACAGTGGTCGATACATCTAACATTTAAAACAAAGGTTAGACGTATGTCAGAAAAACAACTTTTTCTTTTAATTGCCGACGTTTCGTCCTTTATTCGGGCCATCCTCAAGTTTTTGTATACAAACATGTATTAATTGTATAAAAAGAATGAAGCTGATAATGTTGACATAAAAATGATAGCGTGGTGTTTAGTGACCGTTGTGCCAAAAACGAATTTATACTCCATTTTCTTCATATCCTACATGTACTTGTATAATTTAAACAATGTTTGTAAATCCCAGGCCCTGAAGATGATCTCAATGAAAATCGAAACGTTGGCACGATAAAGAAAATATTTTTCTGAAACCTACATCACACCAGACCGCACCTCACGATCTCCAAATAATCTTAAAAATAAATTTTAATTTATCCAAAAGGTCAATAATTCACAAAAATTATAAAGTTTTTTATGCGTCTTTAGAAAAGGATTTAACATACAAAGAGCGAGAAGTCAAGGTGGACCTGGAGGAAGAAAGACGAAGGCTTTTATACAATTTAGACTGTAGAAAACTAGTTTTAGTTCAAGGTCGTGGCAAGCCAAACTAAAAAAGAAAAAAAATTACAGTCAACTCTAAATTACACAGTCATTTTATTAGAAACATTCGTATCGATTTTCTTACATACAAAATTTATCATAAATGTTGCAGCACCTGTTTTCATGAATGAACGTAATATAAGAAAATTAAAATAAATTATAAGAAAATAATAATAAATTTTGAGAATAAGAAGTGCCAGGAGTAAGAAAGTTTCCTTCTTAAGTAGCAAAACTGCAAAAGCAAACTTGTGGCGACTCACTTGTAAATTTAAATTGAAGGAAACTAAAAGGCGTAACGATCAGGAAAAACTTGACTTTTTAAAGTACATGAGATTTTAGAAATAAACGTATCAGCTGGGGGAAACGTAAGAGGACACTTATACCTTAAAACTAGCGACTTTTCCGAAATCCTCCCATGATCAACGGTCCTTCGACTACGTCTTTGTGCTTAATACACAATGACGTAAATATCCCGCCCACCATCTTTAGATAGAAAAACCAAAAATAAAAAATAAAACTGAAAAACACCTGATAACTAACAAAGATGAATGAAGAGAAAAATACAAGAGATCCTGGATAAACTATTTACTATGCTTAAGATCTGACTGGACTCATAAATACTTAAAAACGACCTGACAGACGTAATATGCGTGTAATAGCACCGCATAGTCGATGGCTGGCGCCTTCCTTGTTGAAAAAACTCTTTGTAATACTCGCAAGCATGCAGTTAAAGCACGAGCAGGGTTGGGCACCAGGAGTTACATTACATAAACATATTCAAGTCTTAAGTTTAAAAATAAAATAAGTTCCATCTTAAGAAGTAGAAGAGACATAACCTTGGAAATGTCTTTTGGGTGAAAGCGAGAACTGCTAAGTTAAAAGAAATGCGCTTACCAATTACCGTGCAAAAAGAAGTCCCTTAATGCACATGTGTTTAACCTTCGGTCGGATTTCCCTCGAAAACTTTCGACTTTCCTCGCCTCGTCCTTTTTGGGTGATTATTTACAAATTAAAGCATTAATAACTTCGGGATGGTAAGAACGACTGTTTCGTATTGTTTTTTCATAAACAGACGTCAAACTAATCAGTTGAAATCAGACACTTTTTTTTTCAAGGGTGAACTTTTGATTATAAAGTCCGTTGACGGTGTTACGTTTTGAAACGAGGCCTGCCTATTGCACAATGACCCAGTAGGATGGTGTATTGAATATTTTACAACTTGTTTGCAGATGTGTCCCAGGATGACGAAA
This sequence comes from Cimex hemipterus, assembly GCA_039619505.1. Taxonomy (NCBI): domain Eukaryota; kingdom Metazoa; phylum Arthropoda; class Insecta; order Hemiptera; family Cimicidae; genus Cimex; species Cimex hemipterus. Next base: position 28,209,593 of record CM077104.1, on the reverse strand, counting down.
CCAGGCCTAAATTGTCCACCGATTTGAGCCGACTAATAAAATTCTATATGGCTGTGAAACTTCTTTTTTTTTCTTTAACGATGAAAGAGACTTGTTTGGATATTCGACCTGTCGTTGTAACCGAAATTTGGAAATTTGGTCACCTCACGTTTTCTTTTTTCTGCATTTTGTCTTCCACTTTCACGTTATGCGATCAGTTGATCAAAAACCGGTTGTTATCGGAATGTAAAAATCTAAGCATTTTATTCAAATATACTTATATAATACACCATATATTATATCAATTATACAATTACAAACATTAAAGAAAAAAATTATAACTAAAAAGCAAACGCTTTTGAAGATGCGTTTAATACGGCTTTATTCTCCTTCATCATCCTCCCTTTATTATTCTCCTCAAAATCCTCCTTCATAGCAAGCATAAAATTCCTAGACGAAAAGTAAACCGGCGCGGAAAGACGAACCCAATAAAATGACCAGTGTCGATCCGTTCAACATTTATTCATCTGCTCGCAGACCAACCAAGCCAATCTATTGTCTGATTAATGATTTATACAAGATCAAATCTGCACACGCATATACATAAATTCACATGTACAGAGTTGAGTATCGGTTTTCGCAGTCCACCGGCTAATCCGGCTGTTGTAATTTACAATAATTTACTGGCATACCCCGAAGATCACCCGGCCCCGAATGTTGAGAGTCTTACCCATCCAGCCGGTACCATTCAGATAGGTGATGGAGTACGTCATATTCTTCTATCACCATCCTCTATTATATAACTGCCTTAATTGGGGTCGATATTCGCCAATATCGATCCTCTCCTCCTTCGCATTCACGCCAATAAATACATTCACTTTCAACACACATTAAGGACACAAGCCTATCGGTATTGTATACAATATAACACCCATGTTTACTCCAAAAATCAGAACAGGGAACTTAGCACGATTCTCATATCGGGTTGCATTCCTACACGCTCTTTATATGGAACGAAGGAATTCTACCCTTCAATTCAATCATCAGTTGTTTAAACGATGTTTATAAATCCCAGGCCCTGAACATGTTCTCAATAAAGGTCGAAACGTTGCCACGTTAAAGAAAATGTTTTTCTCAAACCTCTCACGATCTCTAAATAATTACCAATTAACTGTCACTAATCAACAAACATTACAACAAACAACCTTTTTCTCCATTCTAGTACGGACTTTGGCCCGAAAGTATGTGTCCATGAGTCAACCGCACATGGCCTATTCTTAATGGGATGAAGGATGACCCCCTTTTCTACGAGTCAAATTTACGGAGAGCCATCCATCTACACTGCTCTTGATACGTGAGAGTTTCTCTGCGGGCCCACCGACGCTGCCACTTTTTAATGCATTTTTAGCGTCAGATGGCCTGATTAGGTCCTGCCTAGGCGGATGCTTTCCGTTATCCTCATCTCTTGTTAATTTTTAATCATTTCTTCTTAAATTCTTAGCGCTTTGTAAATAAAATTGAGTATAATTAAATGAAAAATTGCAAGAAACCCAACGTCATCTGTAAAGCATCGAATTCCTGTGCAAATGAAAAGTTCGCGTTTCCTTGTTGCTGATTATTTATGAATTCCATTCTCGAAGACGATCGTGTCATATCGTTTCATTTCGTCATCTTTAAGTCAATTTCTGCTCTAATTATTCCTATTATACACGGTATAAAATCGCAGGAATGGGAAAACTAACACAAAACCGAATACTACTAGGTCTGGGGCTACTTTCCAAAAATAAATTTATACACCGCTCATATGTCATTGCAAGGAAAATCAGTATTAATTATACACACATTAAATTTTATATTATCGCGCGTTTTTTTCCTGCGGTACTACCACAGTAAATGACGTTCGGTAAAGTTTTGGGAAGATTCACCTCTTAGAAGCTTGTAACAGAGGCCGGATCTGCCGGGTCTATTGTATAATTCCGTGTCGAGTGTTCAGCCTGGGAGAAAGTAAGTTTACTTTCGTCCACCAAGGTTACCACACCCAGGGTCGACGTCTCGGAATGCTCACACTATCACGGGCTGAAATTTTACCTTTCCTTTTCGCCCGACACGTTAGGAAAGTGATACTTTTTAAAATACTTTTACGAAAAATGCAAATATGTTCATCAGCTTTATGTTTGACTAGTTGACATGGGTTTTCAAATACAAATTAGGTCATTGATGAAGTTATACGTACTTAGGGAGAGCACCTCAAAAAACACACTAAAAATAAAAACATTTGTATCATATTTTTATGTATTCGTGCCTTATGTATACTACTATTGTTTTTAACTATTTCATTTTGCAAATAGTAACCGAGGTTGTAAGTAAGAGAGGTCCAAGAGACCTGAATTTGCGTGTAAAAATAAAACGTTATATATCGTCTGTCTGTCTGGCTCTCTCTCTCTCTCTCTCTCTCTCTCTCTCTCTCTCTCTCTCTCTTCCTCACTCTCTCTTTCATTCAATCACTCTCTCTCTATCTCACTCACCTCACTCACTAACTCTCTCACGCACTTTCCACTCGTGACAATCATTTTTTATCTCTTTGAATAATTTATCATCTTTGCGAAAAAATAATTAAGTATATTTGTGTGAGATTACGTCATGAGATCTGCTGCGTCAAAGAGCTCTCCCGTCTTCCTTATCTCTCGGGTGCATGACGTTTCGCATTTTTTATGGTAGGTTTCTTAGAGGCAGATCTGGATGTTCGGGGACCGCGGTAGCCGAGTGGTGAGGGCGTCCGATTCGTGTTCGCCGCACTATCGGTTTGGGGCCAAGCTTGGCTTATTAATTGATCATAATAATAATAAAAATATTTTAAAAAGGGTTGACTCCTAGACCACGTCTCCATCTGGGTGGTTGGACGCTAAACCCTTCATTCAGGTAGGAATGTCCTCACATAATACATTTGGATGTTCGAAAACGAACAAGATGCAGCTTTGTCTCCCCCGTCCTCACAATACTGTTTGAGAGTTATTAAATGGCTTGATTTTGTATCTCTCCATTGATAATTTTAGTGCCAACTTTGAAAACTGATAGTCTGAAATGTTATTCGTTTATTCTTTGCAATATTGTTGATAAGCAAATTTCGTCTGGAAACTAGGTCAATTGGTTGAACAATTCCCCGACGGGATTATACGAATATTGAATATTTTATAATTTTTCATATACGAATCACGAATGACGCAATGTCACTAACATTCTATGAAGTAATAAATTTTACTGACTAATGAAAGCATCAATTTCAGCAAAATCGTCATCATCAAAAATGGATGGTAGTGAGTACAAATAAAATTTGAAAGAATAAATGGAAAGGCTCATTGTAATTCCGAGCTTCCAAGCAACGAGTTTTAATTAATTTTGACACAGTATAAATAACCAGTTCATATATAAACCGAGTCAATACTTGTATAGGTCCTCCAGCAACAAGCATTAAGATAGTTTATGTGGTGCACTTTGAAATTTGGATTTTTATGTATTTCCCTTTTCAGTAATTTATTAAAATTCACGTATTTATTAAAAGCTTTGGTGAGTGTAAAAAATAAAAATATCTCTCAAAAACCAAAAATTTAATTTTAAAAAATCACTTTTTAGTATGAGCATAAAAGATTATAAAAATACTTAAAGATCTTTAATAGGTTTTATTACCTCCTTTGGCTCTTATTGCATTTTCTAATCTTCTCACCATACTCAAAGCTAAGCGTTTTATCGTTTATTGAAGAATTGAAGAAGAACTAATGTAAGACGCAGCTAAGCTAAGGTTTGTAGTACTCAGTGGGGTTCAGGCTGGCAAAGAGGCAAAGTGCAAATATTGACCTCGAACTGCATAACACTGTTGGCGATAGTTGGTCTTGGATTATTTTGTATGAACACAGTTTTCTCGCCAATAACAGCAGCAAATGGCACCATACCACGGAGATTTATTCATTGTATGACGACCTATTAAAAACGTGTAACGAATGTGTGAGTTGTTTTTGCCTCCAAAGGAATTACACTACACAACATAACTGAACCACCTCCGAATGGATATCTTCCGCCAATATTACATTAGTTGTACAGCTGCTTGATAAGCTTGAAGCCGTCTGGTGAACGGAGAGGAAACTGTGGTTCGTTTGAAACTATAATATTCCTTCATTACGGTCTGTGTCCGATGTTGGTGTTCTTTGCAAACTCTAAGGGGTACCGATGTTGTCTCTGGTAATTTTTCTGCGCTAACAGTTCGAAAACAGTGAGACGTTTGGTAAGTGACCTCTTAGCGTGATGTAGCCAGCTGGACCCCTGGATTTTGGGCCTCTCGATCCTGATTTCTGAATACATCTTGTTTAATACCCAGCAATCGAAGTTTTATGGCAAAATAAAACTTTACAACGCTGATTTCTTCCAACCCCAACGAGTGCAACGGCACTGACAACTCGGCAATAATTGGCATTTTTGAAATCGCTTTATTTTGTGCCACCAGCACAATAGTAAATAAATACAGAATTTAATGCCTTTGTGGCTATATGGTCCGTGTATTTGTGGAGATTTTGAATCAAAACCGGTTTGCGTTAATCGGCGACAAAACAAATACTTTCCATCTAATTATAATTATTAAATCATCTTAAAGAAGTAAAACAAAAAATATAAAACATTGTCAATTATAAAGAAAAAATTCAAAGTGCGCAACTTTTTTTTATGGAGGAGTGTTTAAAGATTCTACCTTGAAAATTACTTTCACCCTGAAAATAGCGTAAATCATCTCTACGGATTCTGGTCCCGTGGTATAAAAAAAAATAATAGTTTTTTTATACATATTGATCCAAGTTAAATAACTGCGACCTGTCACTGGCCCGGTTTCTGGTTGTAATTTATTAAATCCATTCACTAAAAATTCAAAGCAGCATTGACATTTGTAAATATAAAATAAATTTTTAAAATCACCCTTTTTTTCAATAGTGAGATTTGAGATTAAATATATCATTTGTAAGGTTAATTGTTTCTAAATTTAAATACTTTCTCGAAAACTTTTTTTTTAGAAATTTTAATTTACTGATTGATTAAAGATATTCGAAATGATTGAACCAGCTTTCCAGGTCTGTGGCCTTAACTGCTAATTATGTTCGGGCATTTACAAAAATTTATACAGTTAATTTTCAACTTGATTTCTAACCTTAAGTTGGACACAACGGTTAAAAAGTGAAAGTTCGTTGTTTTAATATTAAAATATTCAGGTTGCAAAAAAAAGATAAACCCGCAATACTTCACTGTTGTGCGTAACTGTATCGTTGGTCTTTCTTGTCTATAGTTATTAGCCCATATTTGAAAGTTCACTACTGAAACAATTAAATCGGAAATGCCTTGAATTTCAGTCTACATCAATTTAGCCAAACTTTGAAATACTCAAATAAAAAGAACATGACACATGCTTCAATTGGCATATGCAAAAAGATGGAAAATCCTTTTTGCCAATCTTCAAAATTTGCAATGGGTTTTCGACAGTCAGTATTATCAAGAAATATTAACGTATTTAGGTTAATAACGCCCTTAAATATTAATGTATTTAGGTTTATTTATATTTTGGTTTGGTTGTAAAAAGACATTTAAAAAGAAAAAAAAACTATTCTTATCAGATTTCGTATCGATTTCTCATAATGCTTTGGTTTCGTAGAGCCTGATGATTGATGAATCTATCATCTCTCTCATCTGTAGATCTAGCTCAGCCTTGCCCTGGCCTTCTAGTGTGAAAAGGCCTGACCACTGAAGTGCTGAAGAACCCTTTTTATTGTCAAGTGATTTACTCTCAGTCTCCTGGCAACTGCAAGCTGGCCGTATCCTTCTTCTAATAATCTTATGACCCTGACACTGTCGTACTCACTCAAATGCCTGACGGGACACATTGAAAAATATTTAAGAATAAGAATAAAATCAAACGAAATCAACAAGAAAAAAAGATTAACTGAAACTGATCTTTAGGCATATCAGAATGTCATAATGTTACTTTTTGTGTAAATGGGATATTGTTCTGTACAAAAGTAAACCAACAATATAAACCAAACAATATTTACTTTTTTTTTACTATGACTGCGACTAATTTCTTGTAACCAACATAGAAAGGCAAAAGATTTAATTTTAAACTGAATAAATTGAGTGGTGCATTAAAGTTGTCCATCAGTGTATATAATTCAGAGGAATTTTGATGAACAGACAGTTTTCAGCCAGTTGTTACAAATCACAGCAGAATTTTTAAATTGTGTCACAAACATTCCATCGATTTAATTGATCTAACATTAACGTCGTAATTTTGTATTAAAAATCAACGATGAGGCTAATTTGAATTGAAAGAAAAAAACTAAGCTTTCAAGGAATTACCTTCATCTACTTACAGTACTGAAACTTATAATAGTTTCAAAGATTTGATGAAGATTGTTAGAAAACTTGCCAAAGGAAATGAACATTTATTTTTCTTTCAATTTTTTCTTATCCAGGGCCCTGTTTTATTTATAAATGTAATTTTAAAGCTGATACCAATCACATCAAGATAATAATTATTTATCTCCACCTACCAATCTTTCTATTTTGATTTTCTCTCTGTTTCTAACTTTTACCATTAAATCTAATTTCATATTCATTTTTGATACAAAATTGTTAGAAAAAAAGAATTTCTGTTTCTAGAAAAATTGAACAGCATATTAAAGAAGTTATCATTTTCATGCAAAACAAAACAAAAAATTCCAGAATGTAAAACTTACAAACAAGCCCAAACGATAGTGATAAATTAACTTTCAACCATGGAAATGGACAAAAATCTATTATATCAGTAAATTAAATATAACATATACATAGCAAATCTATCACCATTTAAATATACATTTCCAAACGGCTGTAGAAAATGTCCACCTAGTCAATTTGAAAACACAAAGAAAACTATAATAAGAATAATCACACAACTAGTATTTAAAAAAAGTTCATATATGTTTATTGGCCATAATTGACCATATTACTTTTTTAAACTAAATATTATTTTTATCTAAGGTCTTAGAGCGGGATTCAAACCCACCTTCAACTTGTGTCACTAACTCTTTCATCTCAACCAAGATCTTACATAAAACGAATATTTAATTGATATAAAAAATTAATATCTTATTACTTTAATAGTACATTATTTTTTTCATATAGTTTATGAGATGAACCTGTAATTCAGTGGTTTAGTAGTCATTTTGTTGTTCAAACCAAAAAAGATACAAATACAAACAAAAATACAAAACGAACCTTTCAAGACAACGAAAGGGACGTCGGTGGCAGCAATGGTCGGCATTGACACAGCTCTCATCTCTTTAAGATAAAGGAACATGGATTCGAATACAGGGCCTAGCTTTTGAACCCGACATACAAACAGGCTTTTTTTCCAAAACACCGACACCCAGGTTTATACAACCTCACTGTTGAAATACCCTCATTTAAAAAAATTAATTAATTAAATTTAATTGAAACAGTTAAATTTTAAAAAAGTACACTGAAATGATAAAACAATCCTATTTGTTTGTTGAATTGAGAGCAATAAAAGTGTTACTCTGGTGTATTGGGTATGGCACACAGCTCTGCCCAGGAAGCTTAAGAGTGTCTTCACTTCCATCTACTACCTGATCCTGGAATCCCACCTAACAAACATCACTTTATCTCAACTTGAAACCCATGTCATGTTTCTAATGGTTCAAGCAGTGAAAGATGACATGAAACATTCAAAATTGTGACCATGTCACTTTCAACCTTCTGAGAATAACCACTGCTACCATCTGCTGCTATAGTATTCCTATCTCACCAGCCTATGTAGTCTGCTACGTACATATGTTGACAACACACACATGCACGCCTGCCCACACAAAAGAGACAAGAACTAAGCAGACACTTCAGTCTTCTAAAAGACTGCTGGGCAAATTATCAAAACTGACTCTCCAAGACAAATGAGTAATTTGTATTTTGTATAGACATGTGGTATAAAGTATAGATATGTGACATCAAAATTTGGGGTTCAACAAAACATTCCAACCTCTTAGTTTTATCTTTTCTCCACCTCTAAATTATAATGTTTGTATTCACTTTTTCAGATACAAATTTCCCAAATAGTGCAAAGATTGTTGAGACACTGAACGCCCTCAATAAGCCGTTGCATCATGATCATATCACAGGAATGTTAGGCCTTTGGGCGGACCTGATCTCCCGTGATTTATCGCAGCCCATTCTTATGCGTAATTTTTTTTTTGTCTAACAAGATTTAAAATATAAATTGATTTAATTTATCATATTTAGCTGAGGGGTTGTTAAATGGTGCTACCGGATACCTCGACGCATCGTCAATATATGGTGTGGCTGATGAGCAAGTCGACAGGATAAAATCCCATCATGGATACATCAACATCAACGCATGCGATTTGTACATCAAAATATATACAAAAATCAAATCTCATTTTTAATCGTTTTGTTTTTTTGAATTTTTAGATGCCAGTCTGGCTCCGGGATTGGAGTTCTCTACAGCCTCTTCTACAAAGAGCACAACAGGATTGTGGACGAGTTGACCAAGTTGAACCGAGCTTGGCCAGAAGACATACTGTTTGAAGAAGCGAGAAAAATAGTGTCAGCTCAAATACAACACATTACGTTTAATGAATTTTTGCCGATTGTCCTACAAGAGGTACGTTCAACTGTACTGATGTACCAAACGATTTACTTGACTTTTTTACACTTCCTTTTATAGAATGATTGGGGGCTACCACTTAAGACGAGAGGATTTCACAACGATTATTCAAGCTCAGTCGAAGCTGGTACAATATACGAAGCCGCTATAACATCCCTTAATGTCATTCCTTCAGTCGTCCCTCCAAATCTTGTAAGTTAAATTCTTTAAATTTAAAATTTTTATTATTTTGAAAGCTAATTATTGCCTTTCTTGTAGAGTATTAGCAATAAGACTGGCACTTTGTCCGATTCAGGGTTTCTGGGAATACTCCAATCGTCATTCCTAACACCTGCAAAAATGCCAAACCTTAACTTTAACAAATTTAGAGGGTGTAAGTAAGCTTTCTTTAATTATTCAGAAAGAGTGTGCAATTAAATTTGTTTTTAGACCCTTCGGCATCCCAAATATTAGATCAATCTAGGCATAACCAGGCTGCTAGCTATATCGAACAAGTTAAAGACTGCACGGGTGAATACATATCTGACTTTTCGCAGATCTTGTTTGTTTCAGAAGAAAACAGAAAATTGTTATCAACACTTTACAGGTATTTTACATTTTTAGAATATAATTTAATGTAATTATATTTTATATAATTTAATAAATTTCTAGTGATGTTTCTCAAATTGATTTGCTCATCGGTGGTATGCTCGAATCACCTCTTCACGGTGCTCTCGTCGGTCCTACTTTTGCATGCTTGCTTTCCAAGCAATTTAATTTGCTTAGAGTTCACGATAGATTCTGGTATGAAAATGATTTCCCTCCTGCCACATTTTCATCGGGTATGTTTCATAAATACACATGCGTATTTTTACCATTAATGTTGTTCATCGATTCTAGAACAATTGACCGAATTGAGAAAAGTAACGCTAGGAGGACTTATTTGTCAAAATATAAAAAGCTTGCCCAGTATTCAGCCTAAGGTGTTCCTCCAAGAAGATACCTTTTTGTAAGTAACTCTTAGCTTTAAAATATTTGTGGATATCAGAAAACTAAAAGAAAGTTCAATTTTGAGATTTTTCCATGTTTTCTGCAGTGATGTACCTGAAATTTGGTTGTTACCGATCATTTTGGTTGGTGGTTTGATCTGTCAGATGTGTTTTGGCATTTCACCATCTTGGAGTTGCAATACAACAGAAATGCCAAACAGGCACACTGAAGATGGCAAAATGCTGACTGACAGACCAACACCGAAACTATAAGTAAACCCTCAAAATGATCAATAGTGACCAAATTTTTGGTAAAACAAAGTTGCTCAATTTAAAATATCTACAAGCTATATAATTAAAATAATTTTTACTTCTAGGAATGCAGGAGTGTCATGTGACCACCATAGTAAAATGGATTTGATAGCATGGAAAAATGTAGAGAATCGAATTGACGAGCAAGGTCCTCTTCTGACGATGGATTTGGTCAAGCAAGCCTTGAAAAAAGCCGAGGAAGATGTAGCCAGGCGTCAGAGACAGGAATATGTTGTTTATGTAAACCGTAAGCATACTATGATTACTTTGTTCTCTAGTTAAAAAGAACATAATGTATTAAAATTTTGAAATTTAGATGGAACAGTGGATCCAAAATCGCCTATCGGAACTGCTGCTGCATTCAGTAAACCTAACCGGATGGCTCTAACCATGGCAAACAATTCAGTTCTTTTTGAATACGCTTCTCAAGAACTTATGGCCTTCATGGCCGCAAAGTATGTTACACATGTTTATTTTAATCGCTTTTATAGTTAATTTTTGATTTATTATAGACAGAGGAGACGAAGACAATTGGACGGGGATAATGTGATTGGATTTGACCTGTCTGTAAAGGATGTATTTTCCGATTTGGACATTACAGATTTATTTCCTCCTACTATCCGACATGAGGAACCAGAATGTCATGAAGAAAATGGTCCGTGTGACCCGAGATCACCATACAGGAGTTTCACTGGTCAATGTAACAATCTAGAAAGGCCTAGACTCGGAAGAAGTTTGACTACTTTTGCCAGGCTGCTGCCGTCAGTTTATGAAAACGGTACGGATCATTGCTTTAACAAAAAATAGGTTTAATAGTATTTTATTTTAATTTACAGGCATTTCAAGTCCGAGATCGACATCTGTAACTGGAACGCCACTTCCTTCTGCAAGACTGGTTTCATCTATGATACATGCAGATATCTCCTATCTTCACAAAAGATATACATTAATGCTCATGCAGTTCGCTCAGTTTGTCGATCACGATATTACATTCACACCAAGTCACAGAGGTATTATTGCTGTTTTTAATTTAATTTCCAAGTTTAACTACTGTGTTTTTTTCTAGGATTTTTTGCATCGATTCCGGACTGTAGGTCGTGCAATTCTGCTGTGACCGTTCACCCGGAATGCATGCCGATTCCAGTTCCGATTGGGGACCCTTTCTTCCCACAAAGGAACATAAGCACTGGGGAACGGTTTTGTCTTTCTTTTATGAGATCCCTTCCTGGCCAGCAGCAACTAGGTAATGACATCAATAAAATCATATAAGCTATTATTTTACTAGTTACTACTTTAGGGCCAAGAGAACAAATAAACCAAAACTCAGCTTATCTCGATGCTTCACAAGTTTACGGAGAAAATTCATGTCTGGCTCGTGAGTTACGAGGTTACGGGGGTAGGCTGAATGTGACAGTGCATCCAACAAGAGGAAAAGACCTTTTACCAGTCTCTCCGATTCATCCAGAATGCAAAGCCCCTTCAGGGTACTGTTTTATTGCAGGTAAGTTTGAATATTTTTTTCACTTACAAATATTTGTATGTTGTTTTACATTAGACATGGACGATTTTACCATTATACATCTATCAATTTATATACTGAAAATTTCTTATTTATCAGGTGCTTTCCCTGTTTTAACGTTAAAAATTACAGTGTAATTACAACTAGCTAATCATACTAGTATTTTAAAATAAGATATTTTAATTGGCAAAAGGTGACGGACGAGCGAGTGAACAGCCTGGGCTAACATCAATTCACACGGTGTACATGAGGGAGCACAATCGTCTTGTAGAAGGGCTCAGAAAGATCAATTTGCATTGGGGCGATGAGAAACTGTACCAGACTGCCAGGAAAATAGCCATCGCTTCTTACCAACATGTCCTTTACAATGAATTTCTCCCTAGACTTCTAGGATGGAACGCAATCAATTTGTACGGGCTTAAACTTCAAAACCATGGATATTACAAAGGTACTTGGCATAACGCTTAAGCCAAAATACAAATTTACAATGATAAAATTAAGATTTAATTGGTGGATTAAATAAATTTCCAGGTTATAGCAGGACGTGCAATCCAAATATTGTAACAGAATTTGCATCGGCAGCGTACAGAATCGGGCATAGTCTGTTGAGGCCGCATATGCCAAGAATGAGCCCAGCATTCACTCCAGTTGAACCATCAATTCTTCTTAGAAATACATTCTTTAATCCAGACATCATTTATCAGGTAAATATTTATGACGCCGAACAGTCATTTTTTTTACATTTTGGGATTTCTCCATTTTGTCTGCGGAGTGTTGAACATGAAATTTGGTCATTACCGATCATTTTAGTCCTTAGTATCCCCTGGGTTTCTCAGGTGTATTTTTGTATTTTGCCATCTTCAGTTTGATGAAAGACACAACGAAAAAGGTGAAATGCTGAAAAATGTCTGACAGCCCGCAAGGAAAAGCAGACAAAAATTATCGGTAACGACTAAATTTCAGTAATTTAACTTATTTTGTAACTTTATACTTGGCTTACTTTGTGGATTCTATAAATAATATTCATCACTAAGTTCAAAAAAAAAAGTAAATTTATTTTTAAAATTTTTGACTTAGCTCCTAAATTTTGTAATATTATTTGTTTAATCATCATTAAATATTTATTGTATGTTTAAAGCCTCATATGATTGATGAGATAATGAGAGGACTTTCAGCGACCCCAATGGAAAGTCTAGACCAATTTATAACAGGAGAGATCAGCAATCATTTGTTCGAGGACCGAAGGGTACCACACTCCGGAATGGACCTCCCAGCCTTGAACATCCAAAGAGGTAAAATCATAAATTATTTTCTTTTTTTGCCAGTACACAGTTTAAATTAATAAATTAACAGCGAGAGACCATGGTATCCCTCCATATAACGAATACCGCTCGCTCTGCAACCTTAAAAGGGCTACAACTTGGGAAGACCTGAGCCGCGAGATTCCAATGGAAGTCATCAAAAGACTTAAGGTCATCTACCCGACTGTGAATGACATCGATCTTTTCCCTGGTGGTTTGAGCGAACGCCCACTTCAAGGTGGTCTTGTAGGCCCCACTTTTGCTTGTATCATTGGCTTGCAATTTAGACAACTTAGAAAATGCGATAGATTCTGGTATGAATTTATTCTTCCTTATTGACCGTCGAATAATGATATTTTCAAAAATAATTATTGGCTTTGTTTAAAGGTATGAAAACGAAGATGCAGTCGTGAGGTTTACTGAAGCCCAACTTGCAGAGATCCGTAAAACGACACTGAGCAAAGTTGTGTGTGACAATTTAGACGTGCCTTCTGAAATTCAAAGATCAGTTTTTGATCTGCCCTCAGACTTTTTGTAATTTGTCTTTTCTATTCCTTTTTTATTTCGCCCAAGATTACTGAATCACCTAATAATATTGTTATTGTAGAAATCCGAGGGTGTCCTGCCACTCACTGCCATCGATCGATTTGAACGCTTGGAGAGAAACGGTTCAAAAAGGGTGCCAAATTGCAGGCAGGTCAGTGCCTGTCGGAGAATCCGCAATCCCGACACCATGCACAAGCTGTATATGCACTTCAGAAGGAGTAAGAAATAATTATTAAATTAATTATATTCATAAAATTAAACTCTGTAACAACTATTTTTCTATTTTATTCTTATTCCCATTTGCAATATTATTTTTATTGCACCCCTTGTTTACAGACAGGGAAAATTACTTTGATCTTGTTAAATTTTATTCATTGTAAAATCAATCGTGCTAAATTGCTTTTTTTTCTAGCCTCAATGCGCGTCGTTGAGAGTAACTGACTGTGGGCGGCTCCTGCGTGAAGCCGGTCAGGATGCGGTACTCAGGGACGAGGTGTGCGCCTCTCAATGCAGCCCATTCTTGACGGACACCGTCACCGTCAGCTTGACGACCAGGAGGCCGAGGACGCGCGTAAGGGATTTCATACCGGCGGGACTTCTACCGCCCCCTCTGCAGGTGAAGAGGAGGCCGTCGCTCAGGAGCTTCATCTCCGAATTTCCTCATTTCTAAGCTCTTTTCGAACAAATCTATTTATAAAATTTCACATTTTAATACCCCCCACCTGTTACTCGGATATCTGTCCAAGGCACTTGAAAACCTAAAGATCGTGATTTGGAGTGCACTCATTAAACTGCATTATTCTTTGTAATGGAAATTCATTATTGGAAAAATGTGTACAATGCATAATATAATGTAAATAAATTAAATTATTATTATTATTATTATTATACTAATACATTTTCAACAAAGAAAAAACTATTAATGGGAGTACTACATGTCAATTTAATTAGTCTTTGAAATTATTGACTTTGATTGAAATTTAAATGATTCAATTGTAAATATATAGTTTTTAAGAATATACAGCAAAACATCACAAAGGTTTGAAATTAAAATGTCTGAAAGTAAACGTAATTGACAGTTACCAATAGCGTAAAGATGCCATTTATGTGCCAAGAAAGATTGACATAATTATTATAACTAAATGTATAGTATGTTTAAATTATACATTTTTACCTTTTAACAATTTTATAAGGTGTAAACTTTTTCTACTACCTATTAAAGTTAAGTAAGTGTACATATACTCTTTTGTGAGAAATTGAAAGACTTTTTTTTAAATAAAAAATTGTTCTTTGCGATTGTTTCTAATGAAATATCAAATTATTTATTAAGATCAATAAAAGTTATTACTTAAATGTGTGTTTAATTGATTTAAATTTTAAACCTCCCTCCAGTATTTCTAACAAGGAACAAGACTTATATTACTTAAATGTGAAGAAAAAAATGGCAATTTGAATAAATTTTCTTCTAAAGTCACTAACTTTTATAACTGTAATAAATCTATTATATAAAGAATATGTAACTATTATAAAAAGGAAACAAGAGTATGTTTTTATGCAAGAATAGAAGCAAAAAATGGTGGTTATCCATTCAAGGAAAAGTGCGTTCATCCGTTGTTTCTAAATTTGGAAGTTCGTCCTTTTTCTACTACCGTACCACTTCCCTACAGGCTAACATAATTTTAATTTTGTTGCTATACTCCTCATACTTCAGACCCATGACGCAGGACTAATTCAAACTTATTCAATCCACTGTTACCGACTGTGAGGCTGGTGTAAAGGACAAATGTCTTTTGTGTTGAATTGACCAATGAGGATGACAGCGTGAGCACTTTCAACCACGAGTTGACTATTTAAATGGATACAGGTGGTTTCTCAAATCATTTGCTACCTGGCTACACTTCTTTACACAAGTCTGTTCGACTAATTGAATCAACTCTAACCCTCTCATAAAAAAAGAGACAATTTTGTCCACCAGCGACCAAATTTGACATAAATTGACGTTTTGATCATTCCCCTTACAAGAAAGAAACTTTGTACTTGAAAGGTATAAAAAAAACTGTACAATACATAGAAATATTATATTTACATAAAAATTACAATTGTTTATTCTCAGTATTTTTTCCATAAATACTATGTAAAAAGAATATGTTGAAAAAATGTTTGTCTAAATTTAATACAATCCAAAAAGAACAGTTAAATAAGTTGCGAAAATTAAAATAATAAAAATAAAATATTCATTGATATTTTTCAGATTTCTTAAGTTTAGTTCAAACACTTACAACAAAAAATGCCTTTCTTGAAGATAAAATAAATTAAACAGAGATCTTTTTTTACATTTTCTTTATTTTTGTCTCTCTTTTTTTAAATCATACATCTTTATTAATTAGTTTGGTTTACTTTCAATGATAGATTTGTATTGTTTATTTTTTACAAAAGTCTCGTCTAAGCATTTTGATAGTTAAAATAAAAACTTCATTTTTAAAATTTGTTTATTTAATTTATTATATTCATTTACACTTACTCAATTTTTCCAATTAATTATTTCCAATGACAAAAATAATTAATTGAAGTTTGCCAAGAGAAATTGTATCACTTTCTTATTTGCTAGTATGACCAATATGTAAAAGTAAGAAAAAAAATAAAAATTTGCGTACAGATGATATAATCAGCTCTTATACAATAAATGCATGATCAGGGGAGGACAACTCGGCCCGTTTTTCGCTAAATCAAAGAATCCAGCCAAATGGGTTTAACAATAAAGGAAAGAACTATGAGGGGGAAGGGAGGGGGAGAGGAGAATTACAGAGAACGATAGTGGAGATAGGATAGGAAGAAATAGTGAGTGGTAGAATGCCA
This sequence comes from Cimex hemipterus, assembly GCA_039619505.1. Lineage (NCBI taxonomy): Eukaryota > Metazoa > Arthropoda > Insecta > Hemiptera > Cimicidae > Cimex > Cimex hemipterus. The sequence continues at coordinate 28,193,405 of CM077104.1, read as the reverse complement.
TTGAACAGAAAATACATAACTCCAACAAGGTGGTTTCAAAACGGTAAATAGTTCAGTTTGCAACAACTTCCTGAAGTGTACTCTGTTGTATGTTGTTCTGTTGATCACTGTTGTTCGTTGTCGTGTTGTTGGTGCTTTCGATACATTTCCACAGCCCGTATGTCTTCCCGACAGTCGTTTGCCAAAGCCTGAGAGTTCCGTCCTCAGAGCCAGATGCATAAAGCTCACCGTCAGGGGAGAATCTTACACAATGCACCGGTCCAAAGTGGCCTTTGAAAGATTCTAAAATTCAAATATAACATGACATTTTTATTTAATAATTTCGTTCTCTTTGATAAAAGGTGATAATTTTTAATTCACCTATTTCTTGTCCTGTTTTATAATCCATTTTATACATTTTGAAATCGTCACCTCCACAAACAAAAATGGTTTTGTCCATATGCAAAGATGCAGAATTGACCGGAGTCGGGACGGTAAATTCATTTATTTTTGTGAGACTGGAAAAAAATAAAATAAACATAAATTAAATAAGATATATTTTTAAAGATACTAGTTTAACGCACCTTTCAGAATCCCAGAAGCTGACGTTATAGCCGGAAACTACAGATATAACCTGGCCGTCTGGAGATACTTCAATACTGTTTGGCACAGACTGGAATTCGAGTTTTTCCACTTCCTGAAGCCAAATGAATAAGTTTTCACAATTGAAAAATATCAAAATAGAAACTATGGATGCCATCGCACCTTGCCTGAGGAAACGTCCCACACTCTTACAGTCTTATCATCTGAGCAAGAAACAAGTCTTGTGTCGTTTCGGAAGTAATACATCTGCCTAATTCCACCAGTATGTCCGGCAAACTCCTGTACAGCTGTAATAAATCAATGCATTCATTTTGTTTCAAAGTATATAAAATGAACTTCAACAATTTAAGTTGATTACAAATGTAATATTGACTTTAGTACTACTTCGGAAAATCCTTAAAGAATCTAACGTGTGGACAAATTATTGTTTTAAATTAGCATAAGTTTACCATTTGATTACAATTAGTGAAAACATTCAATTTCAGTATAGTGTGTGTCACTAAGTACCATCAAGTCTCGACGTACATTTGAAAAAATGCCTTTTATACATCACATAAACAAATTGATTTTTTTTTCAAATATTTATTTTATTTATTGCCATCTGTACATAACATACATTGAGCAAATAGTTAAATCTGATAGACCTGTCAGACCAGAAGGCAGTGGGGAGAGAAACCAACTTTATTTAATTGGGGGGGGGGGGTAGAAGTTATTTTGGTGGGTTAGATAGATGGTCATGAGGCCATCGTCGTTTTAAACGGCGTGGAGGATTGTAAGGGTGAGATGTTGAGGAAAGAGTTAGGGCTAGAGAGTTAGTATGGAGGGCGAGTTTACAGTGAAAAGTGAAGAGGCGTGATTAGGGATTTTAAGATCTTTATGGATCGTTTGATTTGTGAAATAGAAGGGAGCATTGAGGATACGGTGGAGAACTTTAGATTGAAAAGACTGAATTCGTTGGATATTTGATGATTTGGCCGAGCCCCACAGCTCGACTCCGTAGGTCCAAATAGGTCTGATGAGTGTTTTGTTGGTTAGTGGGTTCCAAATAAGTCTACTATCTAAGTAAAACCCAAGGTAGCAGACTTGTTTCAATGGTGGTATTATTTTGTTGTAAATGTGCACTGGTGGACAGGTTTGTCGTTTGAGCGTAAATGTAACGTGTTGGCTTTTTTTTGAAATTGATTCTAAATTTGTTGATAACCAACAAGAAGGAAACTACCATCAATACTGGTAATGAAGTCTATCAGTTTTCAAATTTCACCTCTTTGGCAACTACTATTGAACAGCATTATAGGCTGGATCTTCCCATTGTAATTTGATGACGGGCAATGAGAAGAAAAGATTTACCTATAATTCTGATAGTACTGTCATAAGATGGCGTGTCCTTAACTGAATCTAACAGCATTTGTTGTTCTTATGCTGTTTTCCCATTCACAGCAAAAGCAACATACTAATTTTTGAATGATTTTAGTTTTCAATTTTAGAATTATTGAAAGGTTTTTCACTTCCAAACACTCTGATCCTGAAGCAAAGAGCAAATTCAGTTGTTACTGCCAAGCTTTCGACCGATTTAAATGTCATCATCGAGCCTATATTAATTTCAAATTATGAAAAACAATTGTTAAATCAATTGTACAAATATGTTTTTCGTAAAGGATACTTATGCTTGTTTGTTAGGTTTGTATGTTGTCTGTTATTAACACATGGAACCCTTACAGTCATTCATTGACCACTATTATCTTTAGTCTATTACACTGAACTAAGGTACTAGGAAGGTACAATAAGCCAGAAAGCTGCAGTGCCTGGGGATCAAGGCCTCATTTCCCAGTATCCTTTTTCACCATACATTGTCATAATCGTTCGAGAAAACAGACTTAAATTACTGAGAGGCAATTTATACAAGAAAAGTGTCACAACTCAAAAAGCGTAGTTTTTTAGGGGTAGTTTAAAGTTTTTCGTTTTCGCTTAAGTCTTGGACATACGAAATGCAATATTGATGGCAGTTTTTAATGCCAACAACAGTAGTGGTGTGTACTTATACATAAATAAAAATTAAACAAATAATTTTCATCCATCTCTCCTTTACAATTCCTTTTTTTTTCACTTAGTTGGCGGACTGTGTCTCTTTTTTCATTTTCCGTCAGTTGTTCAGTAGCACATGTTTTTCTCTCTGGCTGGGCGCCTTGTTGTTCTCTCAATATCATAAAATTAGTTAACGTCTTTCCCCTCCCATTTCTCCTCCGAATTGCTACAATTATCTACCGAAAAGAGCTGTTCATGTTTTTTCAGCCAAGGTGTTAACTGCATTTACTCATCATTCTCAGAAAACTCTAAGGCCTTGGAGCATACTGAAGGGCGTTATCCTTGTAAGAGCGAATTGTAAGGTGCGTGAAACATTGTTACACTCAGCAAGTGATCTCCTCATTTATTTCCCTTATGTTACACATTTTTTTAACTATTTAAGAGTTTAATTATTTAATTTTTTATAATTTTAATTACAATAAGCTGTCTTTATTTTTAAATATTTTTGGGTTTCAATAATTATACACACTTTTTGAACATGAAAAATTTTTGTTGCAGGGGGGGATGGGTGATCAAAGTCACGGTAGCTGAAGAGTTAAGAGTAGCGGCATATCTAGCCAAAAGTCGTGGGTTCGAATCCCGCCTGAGGCACAAATTTTTCATTTTGAAAACAATCGTGTATAATTAATTGAGTTATTAAGCATAAGCTGATAAAAATATTCAAAAAGTTATATTTTTATTTCTATTCTCTTTTTTAAGCAAATTCTGCTAAAAATAGATGTCAGAAAATTGTTTACAATGAAAAAAAGGAATGTAAGGGCATTTGTTTGCATTGTTCAAATTGATATAATTAACTGGCCATATAAGCAGATAACACGGTGAAAAAATCGCTTTTACCTTGACAAATGCCCAAACAATAATTAAATAACGAACTTGAAAGGTTCTACTTTCTTGGCAGTGTGGGCTAAAAAAAAAGTCCAGATAAAAATACCATCAAGTCCACGACGAAGTGAAAGGTCGTCAAATGAGCGAGAAATACTCAGGAGACAAGAAGGGGTCGGAAAGGCGTTTCCGCTAAGGTCTCGGGCGGTGCAATTAATGATATCGAAAAACCAAAAAGGTCAAGGCGAGTCGTGCTGGATGGGAAGGAGTGGGTAGGCCGATCCATGCCCAAGGAAACACGAGGCTAATCGGTCTCGGCGACAAGGACAGGAAAAGAATAAAATCTCGGGTAATAACTAAACGAAAAAGATCAACAGAAAACGGCTGATTCTGGTTCAAATTTTAAATATAATGATTAACATGGGCTAATTTTAAAAAGAAGAAACATGAACATGGGCATGAAACAAAACATTACGAAGTTTTTGCGCTCAATGCAATTTACCCCTAATATTTTTCAATTTTAATTCGATAAGAAAAATAATTGGAAAGAGAGGTGTTTTACTTTTAATACAGTGTACGGGGGAAAAAACTGCTCCAGACCAACAGACCCATAAAAATTTGGTTTGGTCGCTTCCCATCATTTTGCTTATCTTCAGTGACTTGAACGGCTACAAGACTTTCGGCATCTTTAGTGTGGACTGTTCAAAACAACGATCAGATTCTAAGAAACAAGAATAGTCAGATAAAAATGAGGGACTCCATGTTTTTCACCTCGAAAAACTCAATAAAAAAATCTAACTATTCATTCAAAAATTGTTATGACCATGTAACAGTTCAAGTGTTGAAATAGTTTTGGGCTCTTGTTTGATTTTCGTGAAACAGACAAAATTTTTGATCTCCCCATCACTTCGTGCAGCTTTATATTTCAGAACTTAACACTTTTCAGAACATTTTTTTGCGTAATTAAAGCTGACATGACGTTCGACCTGATGTTGAACAACTTCGTACAAAGCATCTTCGACGAGGTTATAACAGAACGACAATTCTTTCAGTTTTTGCCGAGCTTTCGACAATTTTATCGTCCTCATGGCCTATTACTAGAAAATATCGCAGCTAGAACATGTTAATCTCCTAGATAACTTAGAAGTTAGCTCTTTATTGTAAGTTATCTATCTACATACTGTACAATTGAAAAATGCTTAATTTAATCTTGTGATATTCCAATGTACCTTAGAAAAAAAATAACGTTATTTAAAAAAAAGAGGCATGTACTTCTATTTATACTCTAACCGAGGTACCCTATAGGATCATGTTGCTGGGGTTTTTTAAATTTTTATATTATGTTGTTTTTATTATTTTTAATTAATTCCATACTGTTAATGTTTAGGTACTGAGCTTCACCTAATTTTAAATATCTCACTATAAATTATGCTTCTTGTTTCTCAAGATACATTTCGATAATTATTTAGAAATCGTGAGATGCGTACTGGGGTGATGTAGGTTTCAGGAAAACATTTTCTTTATCGTGCCAACGTTTCGATCTTTATTCAGATCATCATCTTCAGGGATCAAAGTGTTTGTCTTCTCTGTATTTGGGTCATCCTTGCGTGTCGTGTTGAGAGTAGATCGAAACGTCGGCACGATATTAAAATGTTTTTCTGAAACCTACATCACACCAGACCGCATCTCACGATTAAAAATAATTATGGATTAACGGTCACTAATCACCACACATTCCAATACTCATCGAGATGAAGTAAGAAAATAATTGTTTTTGTAATTTTGTTTTTTGTGAATAACATTTTTTAACTCGACATTTTGTAATAAATGGGCCCTGATGATGAGGGATCGATTAAATAGCTGTCGTTCTGGTGTGACCTCATCGAAGATACTTTTTTTATGTTCTTCATGATGTGTCGATCTCTCTGGTAGATAGAAGACGATAGACGATAGAAGTATCATTGCGGTGGAAAATGGATTCACATAGATCAAAGGTCTCCATCCGTATTTACTCGGAAAGAAATAGAACTCGCCTAAAGATCAATATCAGGAGTCAAGGCACGGCTATGAATCATGGTGACCCGCGAAAAAAGCCGGTAGCCGCAAAGGAAGTGGGGTTTTTCGGAATACAAGGGAAGAAGGGAGAAATAAGGTGAAGGCTGTACCCAGTTTTATGGTTTAGTCAGAGCACTCAACATTTTTATAACTTCTAGCAAGAAACAGACAAATCGGAAAAAAATGGATAAAAGGACAACTTAATTAAAATAGATGTGTAGAGATTAGTGACCGTTAATCGATAATTATTCAGATATCGTGAGATGCAGGTTTCAGATATTCGTTGGCGCGATAAAGAAAATGTTTTTCTGAAACCTATATCACACCAGATCGCATCTCACGATATCTGAATAATTAATCAAAAGACTTGATATTGAAAAATCAAATACATAGCTAGAAGAAAACAATGAATCAAGGATCGTCAGCGTTGATTTTAGGGTTGCAATAAAAATGTGTAGAGATTAGTGACCGTTAACGGATAATTATTCAAATATCGTGAGATGCGGTCTGGTGTCACCATATTTCAATAATTTCATAAGTCATATTTGAATAATTAGTTGCAATAAAACCACTACTGAAAAATGGTGAAAAGCCGAAAGTGGTTCATCACCCGACCGACCACAAGAACAAACCTCATAATTTAAAAAATAAATAACACAATTTTTACCACAGGCATACTTAAAAATACATTAAACTGCATAACGCTTTTTCCCAGCGAAAAGTAGTATGTGGGTGTCTGAGTACTTGTACAGTAACTTTTAATCCGGATGAGATAATCGAAGAAATTCAGCTGGATTGACACTTTCGCATTTTAATCTTCTGTTTAACAAACTCAAAGGCAAGTAAGTTTATTTATTATTTGACGCATTCGAAGGGAAGTGTACACAGGTATTTCGTCAAGAAATGACCAATTTTAAATTCAGACTTCCCTAAGGTCTAACATCAAGAGTCCTTGTTTAATTTATACGGAACAAATTAGAGTAAGACAAATTCTAAGCAATATGTGTCAAAGAAAAATGTTTTTGCGACTATCCTACGGCATTGAAAGTGGGTTTAAAAAGTTTCAACGATAAGATTCCAGTCATGGAAGTAACCTTCGAGTCAAGGAATACATGCGGTGAATAAGCGGTTCTTTCTCTATATCGCAGATTTAAACAAACAATCATTTCGTTTATAATAAATTATCTAATGCTATAGTAAAACAAGATTAATTAATGCGAATAAGAAATTTTAAACCAAATATTTACGATACTGGAATTTTTGAAATATACAACAGATTTTCAAAATTTCTGCGTGATGTGAAGTTTGAGTCAAGTTTGGTTGTTTCTGATCATTCTGGTCCGTCTATCCTCGCTGTTTTGCAAACAATCGCTCAATACTAGGTCTAAAGTTTTGACTTCAAATCAAACCTACCCATTTAATTTTGTTCAGATTCCAGTGGAAGAGTTAAATTGTGAATTTCTTCCTGAGGTTTACGTTGTGATGAAAACAACGGTTCGTTGTTTCTTTTCAATCTGGCCCACCAATCCTCGCTGTATTGCAAACAGCATACCTTCGAGGGGAAAAACGGATAAAGCTTTGACACGACTCACATCTCAGTAAGGTCTCAGGTTCGAAGCAGGGCCGCTGGCCGACGTACTTACAAATGTTTGTTTTTATCCCGTCAAAAACATCGGTTTCATCAACATGTATTTGGGTCGTTTCTGTTCGTTTTGGTCCGCCTATCCTCGCTTCTTTACAAATTACAAACCTTCGACATCGGTCAGCCTTCTCACTTCCGTTCCAAAATTCTACTAAAAACGTTGGTGAGATTTCTTCTTTAGGACTACTGTTTGAACAATATGTAATTGTGTCGTTCCTGATCGTTCTGGTCCGCCTTATATCCCGAAACGCGTCTGGTAGTCTAAAACAGGGAAAATAGACAGACCAAAATATGCGACCAAAGTTCAGATTTATCACCCCGCAGACCACACGGACAAATTTTACAAGCTAGATTAGCTAAAAGTTAGCCATACGAGGAGCAGCAGAAATGTTCCTTGGTCACTAAATCTAATCCAACCAGGGTTTTTTTCGATTCAATATTTTACTTGCAATCCAATCATTAGTAAAACAAAAGTTAAACTAAGATTCCGAGGGAGGACTTTAACCGGAAAACTTGAACCCCCCCCCAAAAAAAAAACTTTGAAAGCATTTAAAGTAAACCTTTTGCTTTAATCTTCTTACAAATTTATGAAGCCCGTCTACCTCGACTAAAATTTCAGCTAACAAGGAAAAGCGATCGCGTTACTAAATAGAACTTTCTCCTCGACACAAGGCCTGATATATCGTGCTTTTTCCATCGATCCTATTTCAACTGGAGGACTTGGCCCCCAAAAACACACTGATGAAATATAAAGGGTATTAACTGAACTGAAAAGCGGTCTATATTTGCGAAAAGAAATTCGCATCTTTTCTTCCTCTTAAGGTCTGGTCTGGTATTTTGATAGTTTTTACATGGTCTGTGAAATGCCAACTAACACTACCTTAAGTTCAAATTCTTGCCCAAACGTTGGCCGTTTTCTAATCAAATCAAAATATTTTGAAAGGAAAATAATTTATGAGGATGGGAGGGCATGGAATGAATTGGCCGGGGTCAACAAATAGCACTTGACTCACTCGACTCCAAACTGTAAAACCAAAATATTTCGCAACACGGAAAAGACCGAGATCCACGTGCAAATCACCGTCGTACACGATATCTGAAATAAATTTGCCAAGTTCTCAAATTAATTACCTGTGAACGGTTTGTTAAGGTCCCATATCCTCAAAAGTTTTTCATTGCTTCCAGTTGCTAAGTGAGTGCTGTCGGTCGAAAAATGTACGCTTTTGACTATATGTTTATGAGGTATGGAAAGGAGCTCGCCACCTGTTAAAGCGTCCCAAATCTGAAACGGAAGAAAACAAAACATTCGATAAGTTCCAGTTCAAAGAGTTCTAAAAATAGTTTAAACAAGCTCTTCGTAATGTAATGGATATGTAAACACAATCAAAAACCCAAAACAGGACGTTCATATTTTTTTGTTTCAGACTATATGTACTTTATCGTTATATTAATTACAACAGGGCTTCCCCAAACCTTTGCCAACGGACCACTTTCACGTACAAAATCCAGGGTGGACTCATTTAATTATTTAAAATTAGAAACTTATATGTAGTAAATACATTTTATAAATTAGCCAGTCGATTCTTATTATGTGATGGAGGAGATATCACTATGAAAACATTAGATTGACATACTTGACTTTGTGCTTTTCTTAGTGACCTGTTGTTTCATAATTTGTTGAAGTCGTGAGAAGCGATCAAGAAGAGGTAGTTTAGAAAAACACCCTTTTCATTTTTTGCCAACGTTTCTACTTTTATTCGGGTCATCCTCAGGGCATAAAGTGTGGTGCTATTCTTGGGGTGTCATACTGGCTTTGTATGCACAACACTTTCATACAAAACAAATGTGACACCACAAGAAAAGCATCACACTCTGAAGATGACCCGAATAAAGGTCGAAATATCGTGCAAAAATGAAAAAGCTATCTTCCTAAACTACCACTTTAAACGTTATTTACAAAATCCAGAACACAAAAATTCAAATTGGACAGAACATATTTAGCAGATTATTGAATTAGGCATAATGGCCAACAAATGGCGAATATTTTGTAGGCTCCTAAGTGTACACTTCAATTTTTCTGAAGATATAATTCGTGCCCGTAATTATGTTAAAGGCCCACGCGGCGGGTGCTTATAGCAGATACAGGTCTTACCAGTACTTTATATAACAATAATTTATTGCCACGTTGATTGCTGAGTTTCGACTCAGCAAGGGAAATTTTTTTGTTAACTTCACTAGTTTCGTGGTCCGCTTGACGAATTAATATATTTTAATTAATTAAGGTTTTTGGTTGAGACCAAAAAAAAGTCAGTGTCACAAGCGGGATTCGAACCCACGACCTTTGGCTAGATACGTTCTCCACCACTTGAGCTAACGTGACCTCGATCCACTCGGACACTTCCCATCTCAACGCCACCTTTTTATTTCAACTAAAAACCTTCCTTAATTGAAAAGTATTGTTAATGTTCATTGAACATTTGCTAACATTGATGTGCCCTATAGAGTTGACCAACACTGCTAATCTCACGTGTATATTTAAGAAAGGTTAATTTTTGCAACTAAATATAAACTAAAATAATATTTCCTTACAAAAACACGCTGTCATTTGCCATACATTCTAAACTAAATAAATAAATTTAATACAATCTAGCGAAAACTTTAAATTATAACTAGGTCAATTTACAGTGAAACGAACTGAAAAACAATTAAGTTGTCTTTTTTCGCGTCGTTTCGTATATATATATTTCTTCAAGTGTTAAATTTACGCCAACGTTGGCTCAACCGACGGAACGAGCCTATTGCTCAATCAAAACCGAAATGCTGGATGGGGATAATAACTCGGGCATCGTGGAACAATCCCTACAACAGCGGAATAGACCGTTGGAACGTTTTAAAATTAAGGACGTCTGAGAAAAAAAAATTCCTACCTGTTATCGTGATTCTCGTTTATGAATATCAATCAAATATTCATACTGGATTTATGCCACAATGCACATTCCCCTTCCATCTCAACCAATTTCCGTAAAAGGAAAAGAAACGACAGAGAAGAAAAGAGTGTTGTTGGGATACCAGCCAATGCTAAGGCTAATCATAAGCCTAACAACTTAACAAACTGACTTATTGAATAGACTTGACTGTTATTTAAATTTAATTAATGGATGACTGCACGGTTGTCAATCTGTGGGCTAAAACTTAATATTTAATCGTGGTGTCTTCAATGTACATCCATCATCAACAGGCCTGACCCTTTTTGACCTCAAGCTTAACTTCATCAGATTTCAAGATCACATAACTACTTCCACTCTCACGTTCAACACCTGAGTTTACGATTTAAAAGATTATTTTGTAATGAAATATTTTTTTTTTTTAAATTTTTGCCTAACTTTTCAATGCATCAGTTTATATTTCTTGTTCTATATTAATAAAATAAGCGGAAGTTATAAGAGGAAGGTCGTAATTCATAACGCGCACTCAAATGAAGCGGGGAGCTTGTAATTGTTCGAGAGAAGGAAGTCCTTCGGAAGTTAAACGAAAGAGCTGATCCTCGGCGGCGGCATTGACTCAAGTCCAGGAAGCTCCTTGAGCCAAGCTCAACTGTTTTGATATCCATATTAGCATGGTCAGCTACACCTTCGTACCTGCTCGCTCTGACCTATTTTCGACAACGAAACACCGGACGTCCGAGGCGAAATCCTTGCAAAAGGACCGAATTTCTAAATTTTTAGAGCTGAGACGCATCGGAATGATTTGTAAGATGCGTGTACATCGATTTCCGTTCTTCTTTTAATCCCTTTGGAAATAATTTATAATTTCTCGCTATCAATTCTAAAAATATTGTTATATGACCTTTCATTATTCAAATCTGAAAGGTTAATGAAGCCTTGCTCGTATTAATGTAAGTGTTCAATCAACTGTTTTTACTCTTTGGATAAAGAAAATGAGTTGTAAAAAATAAATAATCTGAGCTACTTATTTTTCAACACTTTCAGTAAATGTTAGAAAGATATGTATTTATTTTGAAGCTTTATAAACAACAAAACAACGCGAAATTGCATCAAACTACAGGGTGGAAATATGTTTGAATATGAAATAGACCGCTCGTGGCACTTTTTCATTTCAATCAAAACCTTACATAAAAAGATTAATTGATTGAAAGATCGATCTTCATTGAGATCATCTTCAAACTCAAAGTGTTTGTCTTCTGTGTAATGGTACTTCACTGGCACTCTCAACCTCAACACGACACGCAAGAATGACACATTTGCACGGAAAACAAACACTCGATCAATTGATCAATAAAGAAAGAAACGTTGGCACGATAAAGAAAATCTTTTTCTGAAACCTACATCACACCAGACCGCATCTCACGATATCTGAATAATTATCGAGTAACGTTCACTAATCTCACACATGAAAGAAATGATTTGAACAATCTGACCACTAAATACAATGTATTCAATAAGGAAATATGTTGACGTGGAACAGAAATATCTGCACGGTTCTTTGGTCTTTTCCTTCAACGGGCTGAATAATCGCATGCGAGTATCCACACGACACGCAAAAATGGCACATTTACAAAGCCAAACACTGTGAGTGAGTAGAAATACTTTGATTGAATATTTTAAAAAACGTATTTTGTATTGTATAAATTCACTTGCCTACATCCTAAATGTATTTGTTAAATGTAATCAATGTTTGTAAATCCCAGGCCCTGAAGATGATCTCAATAAAGTTCGAAACGTGGCACGACAAAAAAAGTTTATCTGACACCTACATCTATATACGTATATATATGTATGTATATAGGGTTTTCAACATAATCTCGTTGCTGTAGAATTTTCATTTGTAAGGGGGGAATTCCAAAAGAGCATTAAAAAGAGCCTGAATTACATCTTGAACAGAATAATTGAAGTTCTTTTGAGACAGCCTCTTCTAGAAGTTTCGATTTAATTTTTTAGAAAAAAAACTAAATTTTTGAACATTTAAATTATATTCACTTTCAGAAGGGTTATTAATATAAATGCTTCGTGTGAAGTATTCAGATCTGTCTTATGTTTCTGAAGTGTATTAAGGGCAACTGCATTGCAGGGCACTTCGATCTTTATTGAGATCATCTTCGTGTTGATAGTGACCAAACGACACACAATAATGACACATACACAGAAAACAAACACTTTGAGCCCTGAAGATGATCTCAATAAAGATCGAAAAGTTGGCAGGATAAAGATAATACTTTTCTAAACCACTATTTCTGAATTATCACATGTAGTAGGTTTTTCTCATCAAGAACAAAATCCCGTCTCTTTTTTAAATGTTTTTATTTTTACGAAATCGAATTCGGGGGCTTCTCTTCAGTCTTACTCTCTTGGTTTATTATTTTTACCGCTAAAAACGCTTTGAAAGGATTTGTAGCATGCGTGTACATGATTTCCATGGACCTTTTCTCTTTTTTCTCTTAATACTACTTCTATACAAAATATATATACAATTTAAATCCTTGAAGAAAAACCTACATATGCATAGTGGTTAACCGCAATGCATGATCAATGGTGAACGAAGATTAGTTGAATTTCTGCAAAGCCAAACTAACTGACAATGAACAAACAAAAATCGTCAAGGGAATGAAACGATTGTTATACGTACGATTAATTTAATTTATTTTTAAACTATCTCGAAAGACAAATGTTCAAAAAACAAACTATACTCGCGATTATCATCACAAGTTTTCTTCAGTTTTTACGTCAACCATCTGAAATATTGAATCTTCTCTTTTGAAAACTAGTCCTCCAGAATTCAACAGAAAACCTACAAACTCGAGAAACTTTAGTTAGTGAACAATGAACCAAATTGCCTTTAGAAACTAGGACGCTTAGTTTTTTATTCGAAAATTTAACTATTATCACACCCAATTTAACTTTGAGAGATAGTTTCTCCTTCCTCAGAACTTAGTAATTCTTATCTACTTTGGATTAACATGTAGATATGAACTCTTCCTCTATAAAGTCGATATGTGAGTTGAATTTCTGAAGGCTAATAGCACATGTTTGTCTAATATAATTTTTTTTTAAATTCAATCCAAGGTGGATATCTGCGTAATTCAAGTTTCAAGGATAATTCTTTTGTCGTCGAGAATCCAATCCGATTACACATTTGAAAAATGACAAAAATGAGGGGAAATTTAAAAAGTGCGGTTGTGATGGGAAGTCGATGTTCTAGTGGATCGAGGTCACGATAGTTCAAGTGGTAGAGCAGCGGCGTACTGGGGTAGCGGCGTGGGTTCGAATCCCGCTCGTGCCATTGACATTTTTATCTCAATTAACTGTAATATATTAATTGGTCAAGCAAACCACGAAATTAATGAATTTAAGTTATTCAAGTATTTAGACTTTTTTGGATGTTTAGAAGTTAGCAAAAAACAATTCAACATTGTTAACGGTTCAAACAGAATCAATGCAAAATTACTTTAGAAATATAGAATACTTGGAATATAAGGTTTTTCGAAAATTTAACAATTATTCGAATCCAATTCAACAGTCCGCAAAAAACTAAAATGAAACTGATTAGCCTAATAAAACAATAGTATCCAACGTTTACAAATTCGAAAAACTTAAAACAACATTCGGGATTCGAACCCACGACTTTCGGCTCAATACGCCGCACTCTACCACTTGAGCTACCGTGACTATGATTGCCCATGCCACAAACTTCTCATTTCGACTATTCGATTGTATGCTAATTGTAATTCGGCGTATTGATCGAAAGTCGTGGGTTCGAATCCCGCCTGACAAATTTTTCATTTCGAATGCAAAATGATGGGAAAAAAAAAAAAAAAAAATGCAACTTAATACTTTTTGACAATAGAGTATTTAGAGGCATATTTGGGCATTATAAAATTAACAAACCATTAAAAAATAAATAAATCAACATTATTAATTACTCAATAAGTTCAAATACAATTGAATAATTTACCCATAACCGGGTATTCTTACTTATTTGAAAAGTGTGTAGAGATTAGAGACCGTTAATCGATAATTATTCAGATATCGTGAGATGCAGTCTGGTGTGATGTAGGTTTCAGAAAAACATTTTCTTCACCGTGCTAACGTTCCGATCTTTATTGAGATCATCTTCAGGGCTCAAACTGTCTTCCGTGTACTTGTGCCATTCTTGCGTGTCGTGTTGAGAGTGCCATAGTAAACACTAAGTGAATACATATTTGAAAATTTAAAAAATATGAAAATATATTGTCAACTGGTCTAAAAACCTAATATGCCTGAATACTTTAAAAGAACGGAGGGTGGCATGAGAGTTTTTTTGAAAATTATCATAAGGCAATGCATTAGTATGGACTGTTGAGAAAGAGAAACTCAAATTCAGAAATGGTATTTACATTTTTTTTTTTTTTTGCAAATTTGGATAATAAAATAGAACGTCGTTTAGTGTTCAAAAATACACAACACCTTGAATATTTTAGAAAATATTTTAGAAATATAGAGTACTTATTTAAACGTTTTTGAAAATTTAATAACTAGTAAATAACAATTCCACTTTGTTGCTTAATCAAAAAAATTAATGCAAGAAAATACTTTAAAAATAAATGGTGGTATTTATAAGTTTTTTAATATAAGACAATGCAATAATCTCAATAACTGTTACAAAAAGCCGTTTATTTATTTTATTTTTATTTTATTTATTTATTTATTTTTTTTAATAAAAGTTTTAGATTTTATAAATTCAAAGTGGATTTATATGTTTTATGAAAATTCTCATAAAACCAATTGTTGATTGTTCAAAAACTCAAAACCACTTGAATACTTGTGGAATGTAGGGTGCGCTATTTAGAAGATTTTAAAAATTAACAAAGGGAAATTCATCCCTGTTAATCTCCAGAAAGCTCAATTATAACTATGTAAAAACTTTAGAAAAAAATTATTTGAACGTTTTTTAATATTTAAAGCTTGTCAAAGACAATCAACATGGTTAACTTCACAAAACGCTCAAACACTACTGAAAAAAGATTACTTTTTAAACGTTTTTACAAATTTAAAAATCAAAAAATAACAATTCAATATTGTTAATTTACCAAACCCCAATACAACTCAACTTTAGAAATAGTTGAGTGGTAATTAAATATTTATGAAAACATGAAATACAGCTTAAGATGCAATATAGTCAACTGTTCAAAAACCTTAATACAACTGAATATTTTAGAAATATAAGATATTTAGACTATTTTGAACATTTATAAAAATGGCAAATGACAAGGAAGCATTGTTAATTGTTGAACAAAAAATGCTACTGCATGCTTTAGAAATGTAGTGTGGAAAAAAATTAAATGCAAATTTGAAAATAAGAATAAGGCAGACAATTTCAATTCAATATTTTAGAAATGTAGGGTGAATTCAGAGGTCTTGGAATATTAGTATAAGATAAAAATAGTGTCAATTGTTCAACAAGCTTAAATATTTCTGAATGTTTTAAAGATTATACAATAAATCTAGATATTTTTTCAAAATTAACATAAGACAATGCTATATTGCTAAATGTTCCCAAAGCTCCAAACAACAGAATACATCAGAAATATAGAAATACAATAATATTTTAATAAGTTTAAAATTTAAAAAAATAGCAATGGCAATAAAACATCGTTATTTGTGGCAAAAAATGCAACTGAATACTTTAGAAATATAAGGGTACATTTAGACGATTTGAAAATTCTCTTAAGACAATGCAACGTTGTTAACTGTTCCAAAATTTGGATAATTTGGAAATATAGAATATTTTGTGCGTTTTTCAAAATTATCTTAAGTTAACGCAACATGGTTAACTGTACAAAAAACTGAATTCTTTAGAAATATAAAATATTTTGACCATTTGAAAATTATTTCAAGACAATCCGACATTGTTAACTGTTCCAATACTTGGAAACTTTAGAAATATAAAATATTTTAAACGTTTGAAAATTATTTCAAGACAATCCAACATTGTTAACTGTAGAAAAGCCTGAATTCTTTAGAAATATAAAATATTTTGAAGGCTTGAAATTTGTTTTAAGACAATCCAACATTGTTAACTGTAGAAAAGCATGAATTTTATTAAATTTAAATATTTTGACCGTTTTTGAAAATTATTTTAAGGCAATCCACAATTGCTAACTGTTCCAATACTTGGAAACTTTAGAAATATAAAATATTTTAAACGTTTGAAAATTATTTTAAGATAATCCAACATTGTCAACTGTAGAAAAGCCTGAATTATTTTCAAATATAAAATATGTTGACCATTTTTGAAAATTATCTTAAGACAAATACAAAATGGTTAACTGTTCCAATCCTGGATACTTTAGAAATATAAAATATTTTGATCATTTTTCTAAATTATTTTAAGACAATCCAACATTTTTAACTTTAGAAAAGCCTGAATTATTTTCAAATATAAAATATTTTGATCGTTTCTGAAAATTATTTTAAGACAATCCAAAATTTCTAAATGTTCCAAATCTTGAAGCATTGCAACAGAAACGACAATAGACCTCAATCCTATGAAATGTAAAATGGTAATTTCACCATTTTTAAGATTATCGTAAGACAATGCATCATTGTTAACTGTTATAAAACCTGGATATTTTAGAAATATGAAATATTTTAAACGTTTTTGAAAATTATTTGGAAGCATTGCAACAGAAACGCCAATAGACCACCATACTCTGTAATGTAAAATCGTATTTACACGTTTTTATAAGTCATCTTAAGATAATGCAACATTGTTAACAGTTTAAAAACCGGAATACTTTAGAAATATGAAATATTTTAAACGTTTTTGAAAATTATCTTAAGACAATCCAACATTGTTAGCTGTGTAAAAACCTGAATACTCAAAAATATAGTGATATTTATACTTTTTGAAAATTATCAAATGTCAATGTAATACTGTTAATTTTTCTAAAACCAAAATTCAACTGAATATATGAGAAATGTACCGTTTTTTAAAAAAGATTATCTTATAATATCAAAACAGTTTTTAATGAGTGAAACCAGGAATGGATAACAGTGCTTTATCTTCCTTATCGCGACACATGTCAGCTTTGTTTACTTCCTAACTAAAGGCGCATTTAATCGTTTGTATTTTAAATGAAAATGGAATTAATATCGGTTAAGAAAGTTCAGTCAATAGAGAAAACGCATTTGGGGATATTAATCGGCTCGGACGTTAAGAGAAACACGACGGGTGAGCATGGGTAAAGTCGTAGGTCAGTCAAGAATGGGTATGACAAGGAAAAGACGGAAAATGCGATACGAGTCCATTTTCGTTTGTAATTAGGGCGGGATACGGGTGCCGGGAGCGAAGAGCTTTCTGTGAAACGAACTCCATTTCTCGTCCGCCCTCGGCCGAGGTTACTTTGAAACTTTCAACTGTTCTATCGTCTGTGTAGAAGAGCGAGTGCTTACCTTGGCGTTGAAGTCCGCCGCTCCTGAGGCCGCCTTCGTCGCTTCCTTGTTGATCGCGACCCCCCAGACGGCTCCTTTGTGCCCCTCGAACGTTCCAATCCAATCGCCTGTGTCGCCCTGCCGCAACATGGGTTTCCCATCTAAAACAAGGAAAAACGCGTTAGCGGTGACGGGCCGAGGCCGGGGCCGCTTTTTCATGCGTACCTTTGCTCGCCGAAATCAGCAAGTATGAGCTTTCTGTAATATCACTAAACGCAAGATGAACGACTGGTCGGGTGTGTCCACTACAGGTCAACGGGGTTTGTCTTAGATTTGCCATTTTCTTTCTTTTTGTTAATTATATATTATCTAAATTGTTATCTGCCTCGAACGATTGACGGGGGTTTGGGGGAGAGATCGACCGGGAATCCGCCTTAGTTTTATTTTTTATTTCTGTGAATTTCTTTTTTAAAAAATAAAAAAAAATAAAAAGTAATTGAACCTTCACCCGACGAGCACCTCACACATGACAATCTCACAGCCGACTGAATTGGGTGGCGCACTCACGTTTCGCACTCGCAGATGGGCTTTGTCAAGGGCGAAGCCGGTCTTGGAATCGATTCCGTTCTCCCCTCCTCGCGCCACTCAATCATCTCGATACTAACACCGATCCCAGGACGAACAAGGGAAATACGACTTTTTATTTCCCCTTTCTAATTTTTATACATTTGCGTTTTAGTTTATGATTTCTTGACAATTGAGATGACGCTCAATTTAAAAAAAAAAGTTTACCAGGAATTACTTCGGAAATCTAACAAATCAAAAGCTGTTTTTCCCCTGCTGAAATCTGATTCTTCTATAAAATACGGACATCTGTTGTTGTTCTATTGTACAAATATACAAATCGCTTTCTATTCAATTTGATCTGCGAATTACTTCAGATTCTTGCAGGGTTCAAAATAAAAAGATAGGGCGCCAGTCCTTTTATTCGACCCTTTCCTGTCCTGTATGCTAAATTCCCAAGCAAATTTATCAAAATTGATTATTCTCTGAAATGTTGTTATTCTATTGTAAAATAAACAGCAAATCGTCTTCTATTCAATTTGACCTTTGTATTAATCGAGATTCTTGTAGGGTTCAAAAAATGATTGGGCACCTGCCCGTTCATTTGACCCCCCTTCCTGCCCAGTATGCTAAATTCCCAAGCAATTTATCAAAATTGATTGTTCTCTGAAATGTTGTTCTTATTCTATTGTAAAATAAACAGCAAATCGTCTTCTATTCAATTTGGCCTGGGTATTACTCGGGATTCTTGTAGGGTTCAACATTCCAAAAATATTAATGCAGAATTAGAAATACTAATAGATTAAAGAAAAAAAGGTAATGAATCAGAGTATTAAAGAGAAATAATTCTGTATTTATACATTTTGAACATTTAAAAATTATGGCAATGCAGCCGCTGTTGTTGTCAGAAAACTCGAAACAAGTACTTTTGAAATATACGGTGGATTTATACTTTTTGAAAATTAGCATAAGACCAAGACTGCTGTGTTCAAAAAGCTTAAAAACTTCTGGATACTTTGGAAACTCTTGTGATTATTGTAAATGATCATACGTTACCATTGTTAACTGTTAGCGCAACTGAACATCTCAGAAATATAGGAAATTTTGACAATTTTAAACGTTTAAAAAAATGGCAAAGAAATGAAGCAATGTTAATTGTTACCAAAAAAAAGTAACGTTTTAGAAATATAAGATATTTTCATGTTTGTAGAAATTAGCAGTGTGATACTGTTCAAAAATTTCAAAGCAATTGTTTTCAGATAGTGTATTAAATATGTATTTTTTTTAATAAGAGGGCCTCACGAAATGAGCCTTCCCTTTTAATTTACCTTTTCAGATTTTTCATTTTTATTTTTGATAAATAGTTATTTATAATTTATTTTTAATTTTACTGTTAAAAAGAACAAGTTTATTATATTTATACATTATTACTTTAAAAGAATATCTAAATCATTTGATTTTTTGATAGACTATTACTTTAAAAGGATTTCTTTTTCTTTAGGTTGTGACATTTAAATTGTTTAGAAGGAGAAGACACTGGTTTTTTAATTTACTCTCTTCCTATCCATGTTACTACTCCCAGCTAAACATAATAAATATAATTTTATAAAATATTAAGGTATTTTTAGTATTTCGTGGCACATCTACACACAAAACAAACACTTTGGGCGAGTACAAATACTTTGATTGAGTATAAAATTTTCCAGCATTGTGTAAATTCATTTTTTTTTCCGCATCCAACATGTATTTGTAAAATGTAAACATTTATGAATCCCAGGCCCTGAAGATGATCCCAATAAAGATCGAAACGTTGGCACTATAAAGAAAATTTTTGAAACCTACATCACATCAGACCGCATCTCACGATTTCTGAATAATAATTTTCTTTATCATGCCGTGTCGATCTGTATTGAGATCATCTTCAGGGACTGGGATTTACAAAAGTGAAGTTATACAATGCAAAAAAATATTTTTAATATTCAATTCAATTTTTTTTTTTTTTCGTAAATGTAGAAAACAAACATTTTTGTATGAATACCAGACCGCATCTCACAATTTCTGAATAATCATTACACATATATTGTTTTTGTTGTGCAAAAAATAAACAAAATTACTATGCATTCAATTTTGCACAGAATAAGAGAAGGGGGTTTATCTATTTGTTTGAGTCTCTTGTCTGTATGTGAGATGAAGAACAGGATGTTTTTTTGTTTTTTTTTATTTGACCCTCCTCCTAGTCGTTTGGTACACTCTAAGCCAATTGTGATAATTCTATAAAGTATTGAAATATGTTGTTTTTGTAGAAGAAATAAACACAATAGCTATGCTTGCATTCACTTTCCATATTGGAGTGTTTGTCTATTTGTATGTATACGCGTGATAAAAAGCTCATTTTTGATCTTGTATTTGCATCTTGCCAAAAACTCAACAGTTTCAATTTGAAGAACGAGGGCGACTAAAGTTGTAAATACTTTTACTGAAGTACCATCTCAAGTAGGACAGACATGAAGTTTATAGAAGTTTTAAATAAGTATACCGGTTTCCAAGTAAATTGATTTAGTGTGTCAGATGTGTTTCAGCAGTTCACTCAGACCAAGCACGAGCTAAATAGAAATGAGGATAGGCTTAGTTTTTTTTATCGCCTGCAGGAGTGGTCACCTAATGGCCAAGACCTGCACAGTTAAAGAAAAACACAGGAAATGTCCTGTATTTGTACATTATACGTCAGGATCCAATGTTGTTTTCTATAAGAAGGAAAATAGGAGGTATAATGAATTCAAACAACTTATTAATTAAAAAATGCATTTCGTTGTTACATTTTAATTTAAATCAATAAGAATATTGCCATACGATTTATTGAAAACAAATTGTCAAAAGCTGCTGCAATAATTGAATTTAATCAGGAAAAAATTGTGCATTTCTTTTTTCAAGTAACAACATATTTGAAATTACAAATCATGTTTACATACTCCCAAATGTTTTTATGTTATTTTTGTATCAAAAACAAAGGATTATCCAAAATTACAAAAATATATTTACAACTCTATCTCAGTATTCATTGCTTTTGTTCAGTTTTTTTTATTTTTTATTTTTTTTATTTTTTTTTTATTTTATATACTAAGTATAGAATGAGGTAATAAATACGCCTTAACCTTATTAATAAAAACATACTGCACAAGACAACATGAAAGGAACTTTTGATTATAAACCGATGATCTAACAACAAAAATAAAACAAAAATTCATCTGAACAAGCTCAAACCATCCTCGCACTCTTTGTACATTATTTCACAATCGACTGTTGAGAGCGGAAAGTTCCAGCTTGCCGTGTAATGCACGATTTTTGTTGTAGGACATTTTTCTTTAAAGAGTTATATACATTACAAATTAAAATACATATTAAAACTATTTACAATTGTTTGGATTTAATACAATTGAGAAAATTTACTATTGAGCCTGATAATAAATTCAATGGCACATTACTTCATTGAGATTGAGACAAGTTAAAAATGAACAACTGAATTTATTTACAATTATAAACTACTTCATTATATACAGTAATGAAATGTAATTTACAACAGACTTTCTTATTTTAATTTCTTTAAAACAGAAAAAAAACATTATATAAGGACATTATACCAACAAATAGTAAATACAAATTACAAGTTTATAATTTTTTAAGATTTAAAAAAAAGGCACATATTTACTCCCATAAGTGTTATAAAGTTCAGAGACTAATATCAATTTAATATTAAATCAGACTTGGAAGACTTGGAACAACTTTTTAGCTTCCTGTCGAAATCGCTACTTCGCGGCTTGGCACATTATGAGGCCTGCCTGAAATGTATTTTGCCAAGGCAATGAGGAGTAACGCTTCACTCGGGTCATGATGTCATTCAAGTGGTTTCACCTGCGCCATCACTTTCCCTTCCCAAAGGGGCAGCACTTCGCCGTCGTCCGTGATCTCCTCTTGTATAACACGGACGTCCAAATCTTCGCATTCAGTCTTAAAAAAGTACCTGAGAAAAGAAAACAGAGTATTAAAAACTAGATCTCGGTTTTTATTATTAAATAACGTACCTGTAATTGCCTTTCTTCGGAAGGAATTCTTTGAACTGTTTCAAAGTGATCGAGTGGCCAGGAATTTTGGTCCTATAAGGAAACTGCTCATCGCAGAATGAAAATACGACTGTCGTGTACATGTCTGAACCCTTCGGTTTTCTCAGAGTTGATGTACCGGAGAGCGGAGGTTCAGCCTTTCCCATCTGGACACATCTGAAACTATAATATTTATTAGAAATATTTTTCACGAAGGACTCTCATTTCGAAGAAAATATTATTTAGCAGGATCATTTTTATACTATAACGTGGCCTATTGTACGTGCTCTCTCACATTTATATTATTTTTCGTTTGCTCAAAAGGAAAAAAAATCATTATTTTAAACTTAAAATAAGCAGCATGCAGTAAATAAAAAAGCTCCTCCACACATGCATGTTTCATTAAGGACTATTTACACCGATGTCAATCTTTGGAAAACTTCCCCTTGAATGTTCAGAATGATGAATTCTTAACTTGATTTCCAATCATTTTTATGATCACCAATATTCAAAAAGAATGTACTGATAGTGAAAAATTCAAAACATTATTGATATGAAATCACTTGACACATTGACTGCAGTCCCATCCATCCTCCACACATATTGGTTTAAAATATGGCCAGTTGACAGGCTGTTATCGCCCGCACCAGAAAATAAAGGACAACCTCAGTCAACTTGTTAATAATCTATCAACTAGCTATTAGAAGGTAGATCTATGATATGAATTTTGTTGTGATTTTGAGTTTAGTAAACAATTTATGTCCTTTACCTTTGGCGATTTTGTTTGCACCGGGCTTGATCTTCCAATCTCCTCCTTGCCTCATCGAGTTGTGTAGGGGTGTGCGGTGACGGGAGAGGAGGCATACTCGGATCGGCAATGAATGGCTGAGCTGGCCCTGATGGTGGTGATCTTCTGCCCCTAAATTGATAATAAGTTTAAGTTCTAAACAAAAACAGGTTAAGATCAGTGGGAGAAACTTGTATACCTGACTGGGTTTGGACGTGCATGGTGTTTCCCATCGTATCTAGATCCTCCACTGCAAGAAGAAGCCCGTTCTGAATCTCGCTCTGAATGAGAACAACAACCTGTCCTGTCGCTTTCTATTAACCACGACATGACCCTGCTAATAAAGTTTTAAAAAATTATTATTATTTTTAATTCTTTCATATATATATTTTTTTTAAAGAATTTTTTTTTGTTACTTGTCTTTATTCGTTAAGAGGGCACTATGACTCGATGCAGACTCAGAAACAACACTCACTCCACTATCTGTTAACTCAGGCTTTTTATTATATTTCCGACTGCTTGCAAACCATTCACGACTACCTCTTATAAATCTTCCATCGTGGCCTGTACAATAAAAAATAAAAAATTAAATTGATACAATTATTTAAAAAAAAAAAGTCTTACTTGGAAGAGAAGAATCAGTCGATTCAGCATAATCAGGCATTGATTTACTCTTCGGCATATGCAACTTTTGATCGATACTTTCTGGAAAATCATGGACGTTCCCAGAATCTGAGCTGAAGGTGGAAAAAATATCCTGCAATTTGAAAATTCAAGTTCTTTACTCTATTCAATTAACAAATAGTATGCCATTTTGCTACACTATATATACACAATATTTATTTATTTTTAATATGCAAAGTTCAACATATAGTACATCACCAGAGTGAAGTACTCAGTTCTTTTTAGATAGGTATAACATCCCTACTAGTTCTTTAGTAGACAATACTGAACAAATTTTTTAAAGATATTTTGGGCATACGTTTCATTTTCTATATTATATTTTAAATATTTTTTTGGCTTTGAATCTTGGTTCTTAGAAAACTACCAATCTGAACGATTCTGTAGTCAGCAGACAGAGGGTAAATGTATTTATTACCTTGTCTTTACGAACATGCCTCGAATTGTACAGTCTTGCCTGGTACGGGTGAGATATTGTATAAGGGTTTTGAGAGTAACTGACCGCCATTGCTGATCCGCCTCCGCTCACACAAATCTGAAATGATCAAATCGGTTAAATTTTGAAAATCCCAAAGCCTGACTTAAATAGATCAAATAAACTGAGAAAGATGGAAAATACCGCTAAAGATTCTTTAAAACACATAATAAAATCAATACAAAACTAACTACTACTAATTTAAATTTTGAAAAGTGAAAAAAAAAGTTGGCAGTGAGGAAGAAAATTCAACCAAAACAAACAAAAATACCTCTATTCTAAATCCAAGAATAATCCGATTAATAAAGAAAACTGAGGAACAAAATAAACGTTTAAGACGTAAATAGGTATGAAAAGATTGTGGACTTTTGTTTGTAAATACCTTATTAATCGTTGGTGGAACAACACGATTCCTTCTTAGCTGGTCGGGTGACTTTGGCCGTGGCGATGTAAGCCCTGGTGTCCGCGAAGGGGTCTGATCGGACCAAACTCTTGAAACATGCTGATCTGCAATAATAAAAAAAATCAGTTTTTCTCGTGCTCAAACAAGTGTACTTGTCAAATGTAAATTACCTAAAATGTCCTGATCATTGTCATCTTCCACTTGGAATCTTTCCCTGATAGCATCTGCCAGACTCTTTGCAGATGGGGCACCGTCTTCTGCCTAAAATTATCATTCCGTGAAATTACCCTTTTATACATTTTTTTTTTTTTTTTTGTAAATTATTAAGCCTACCTCTAAAAGTTTGTGCGCTAATTTTTCCTGTACGTCCTGACTTCGTTTCACACTTTCCAGTTTTTCAATTAGAATGGCAGCAAATCGTTCAGGCTTCATGGGATGAACCTTGAAATAACAAAAACATAAACATATATAAATAATATTAACTAATTGAACTAAATATAAACCTTTGCAAAATAAGGTTTTTTAAACTGTATAAAAAATTCAAAAGGATCGTTATCACTGTCTGAAGATGAATAGGTTGGAAATTTAGAAATCATTTTTGTTTGTTTTTTCAGTCCTAAATTTTTCAGTATTTTGTACTACACTGAACAATTAATTGATAATTCTCCAGTTATCGACTTGATATTTTTATCGGTTTCCCCACTGTTATCTATCTACAAGTGGAATGTTGCAGCTCAATAATAATCCATGTTATTAATAAGCAAATACAAAATGACAATTATATTCAACTAGTAATTCATAAACAGAACAAAATCAGGTGGGTTTTATAAATGAATATTTCAATTTCCTTTCCTTTGGTATGTCTGTCACCTGCTTTAGTTTTTATGCTGGTTCAAACTAATTAAAACTACAAAACTGTTAAACCAACATAGCAATAACAACTGTGAGATATGAAAGTAAAAATGAACAAAAGAATTGTGTTGATATGACTAAAGGCCACATGTTTGTTTACAAACTGCGTGGTGATATCGAAATTTGGCATTGAAATAGAGCACACGCTCAGATTACCAAATACTTTTTTGTTGTACTTCTATTCACATTAAAAGTTTGTGAAATCATTAAAATAATAATAATAATAAATAAAAATAAAAATGAAGGAAAGAAGCCTGTCTGTAATGTAAAGTCAATTATTTTTACCTGGTCCTTCTGCATACGCTGGGTTCGTGGGATGACGATATGATGCATGTATGGATCTCTATTAAGATTCGCAGATTCCTTGACTTGTCTGCAATGCTTCTGAAACTGTTTTCTTGTCATCTTTGCGTTGAACGGCCTACCATCCCTACAAAAAGAAATCGATAAGTAAAAAAACAAAATTCTAGCTCGGCTCAACAGGATAAATATTTTTAGTTCAAATTGTTTAGGTGGTGTGTGCAATCTAATTAAACAGAACTTACACAGAGCTATCGGTGAGTGACATGTTGTCTGACTCTGTCCGTGCGTCTGAACTAACAGATTGCAATTCCGAATCTTGCCTGGAAACCGGGTTGTAGGATGAGTAGGCGCGTCCGGGACCAGTCTTTCCAGGATACAAGAACATACTGCATGCAAAAACACACATCACATCCAAGTGCTAACAGAAATTTGGGCTTTTTTTGTGGGTTGATGCTACTTCTATTACTACACTTTTCTGCCATGCATTTCACATTTAGCACAAATTAAAACAATGGCTTTGGCATGACATTACAACTTAATTTAATTCGTTTTATGGAAGGGAGGGGGGCACCTTTCACGAATTTTTAGAAACGAGTGAAAACATAAAGTCCAACAAACATGCAAAAACATTACCCCATACCAAAATTAAAAACCATTCAACAAAATTTATTTAACTGATGTTTATTGAGAAATTTTAATTCATCAAATAGATCAGAAAATAAAATTTTAAATTATAAAATAAATCTTTTATGCAGCTACAGATTCATAAATACAGTGCTTATTATATTTGTTTCTTATGTAATGCTCGAATTACACAAGCCTCAGTTAGAACAATATTTAATGAAATAATGGGCCATAAATTTATATCTTTGTTAAAGCCAATGAAGCCACAAATTTATTTAAAAATGTTTTATTTTTAAAATTTTATATTTAAAGCAATGTGTGCACATTTAAAATATCTAATGCAATTTTCACTAAAAAGAACACAATGCTTGAAAGCATCAAACCAAAAAAAAAGTAAACAAAAAATAAAAAACATTTAAAAAATCTTAGTTGTAAATGTGAATGTGTCTTACCCAGCAAAAACTTCTGGTTTGGAGGTCTCTGAAGCTCTTCTTCGTTGTGTGAAAATAAGCATATCTTTGGTAAGCGGACCAAATGATGGATTAGCAGAAGTATCCAGTATTTGGTCTTCGTGGAGTGTTGCTAGCATCAATGGGTTAGCACCGCTGTGCATACCCTGTTCACTGCTACCAGAACTCTCCCTACAAAGGCCTTTAATTAATTGTCTGTCCAGTTGTTTGCTATAGTAGTTTTTAAGGTATTTTGAAAGTACCCAGATCCATTCTGCATGGACTGTACATGGTTGAGGTAGAGCTCAGACTTAAGGAAATTAGGATAGGTCGTTTCAGTGATGAGAGACTCGATCTGAGCCTGCGTACTGTCAAACACCGACTTGTCACATATTGAGTTTGAGTCTTTGAGCCTTCTATGCACAGCCTTACGATGAGATTCGCTAATGCCCATTAACTGGGTCTTAATAAAGAATCTCCTGTAAATAACTTTGACAAATTGTGTAACCCGGTCGGGGTCAGACTGCTTGTGGAGGCCCTCGCAGGCGAACCAGAAATCAAGTGCGTCGCTGTGCGATTTTCCCTCTTGGTGGAGATATTGCCTGAAAAGCTCCACGCCGGCCGGATCGGCCAGAAGGGATGGTAGATTTCTAGCCCATTTGAGATAACCTGGAGGAGAATGGTCACCGCAATGAGGACGAATGTCTCCACACAGCATGGAGCTTTGTTCACCACAGTGTGGAGACCCACTACTTCCTTCTGGCTCAAATCCAAGAGGTGCAATTCCATCTGAAACAAATAACAATTCTGTGAAAAATGAAAATGATTTGAAGTATTAAAGAAAACAACTTTGTCTCAGATAAATGAAACGCGTATGTTCCAGAATGCCTAGTGACATTTTCTTAAAGGCCTCAAAATAAGAATGGCAAAGGAATGCTATGTGCTCAGGAATATGCAAATGCTTGCATATAAGTGCTTCTAAACTGTCGTAGTTACCATTAATGGAATGTTGGTATAGACTAGATGTACGAGGTGTTAAAGCTGGATTGTGGGCTTTAACAACTTCCAAGCTAACAACTTTATTCTCGATTCCCTCAGTTTCCTCACCTAAAAAATGATAATGGGTAAGCAGAGAAGTGGCGTACAATCTTTATGGGGCATTTTGAAATGTTTTTCTAATTCACCTGGAACTACTGGTGGGCGCGGTGCATTATGATGAAACATACTCATCTTGGGCCAGGGGGTGCCCCCACTTCACTGTTTTTCCTCATCCCAACACAACTGAAACACAAAATTGTTCGAATATTAATTAAGTGTAATTACTAGATAAATAAATAAGTAAAGTCCTCTAACAGGAGAAATGGAATATCGATTATTCACAAAGAAGACCTATTAAGTAAAATGAGTCATGCAAAGATGGAGAGGTAGAAGCCACTCGACCATTTTGGTCCCTCGCATCGATCAATAGAGAGATTGAAAGCAACCGAGAATTTCTAGAAGGAAATAATAAAGCAGAAATGAAAACACTGTAAGGAAATGACAAAAGATCAGGTAAAGAAGCTGTCAATAGAGATTAGTTTTCATATTTTAAAGCTCAATGCACTTATTATTATTTCTAATGACCCTATCCTGAAAAAATAAGCCAGGAAAGAAATGTTAAGTACAAATCCTTTAAAAAAATTAATTCAGTCTGATTGGAATACAGTACCATTGTTCTGCGTTTATCACAATAAAATTAAGATTACAGACAGATTTTTGCAAAAACGTTTTTAAGGTATCAATCAGATTATACGTGAAGCTGCCACTAGAAACGACCGACGCCAACTGTTCTTTTGTGGAACGTAAGTGCGTCCCCTTAAGCTACGCACCCATCAGACAGAGCTGCGCAACGCAGATCGATGAATTTCTTTCTTTTTTTTTTTTAACTCGTATTTGTATAGGCTAGGGCCTATTATGAATTATGATACCCGAGGAGCGGAGGCTGGGCTGTCAATCATATTTCAGCAGATGTACAGGGATTTAAGTGGAGAACAACTGTTTTCCAGTCGCCCAGGTATACAGCTTTGTTTCGCGGTTCATTCGACCCATTCGAAATGGGAAGAATCTGCCAAATGATCGGCTCGACCACCCATAAGTCGCATTCCTCAAACTGAGATGGCTTAGCGTCTTATCTTTAAATAAATCACTGGCGTTTCCCATTCTAGGATCAGTCAATGAAATTTGAATAACATTATCATATTTACTTATGTATTTTATGTTAAATTGGAATTTGTTGCAAATTATTATACTAACGCAAGGATAGGTTGACGAAAATTATGAACCTCAGGACTAGAACTGACTACAAATTGGGATTTAGGTGAATAATTAGTTCAATACTAAAATATAGGTATAATTGCTTTGATTTTTTCATATAGCTATTTTATATTTGTTTGATAGTTACATATCATCCTCATCATCATTTTTGTTAATTCAGGTGTGTTTCGGCATTTCACCACCTCGGATATTTGTGTATGCTCAGACTCGACCATATCACCAAAATCTAAAGATGTGGTGGAAAAAAAAAACTGGTCTGAACTACAAAAATCAGTGAGGAAGACCAGTATGATAGGAAACTAGGAAACAATAGGTCGCAAACCATGGGAGTAAATCTCATACGTTATTTTATACATAGGATTTAGAGAAATAGTATTTTTCTTAGAACCTACTACATACAAAAGACTTTTTAAAATTAATCCTGACCCCCTCAAAAATATTTTTGTAATTTCAATTATTGTAGTATTCAAGTATTATATAATTTTTTAAATATTTCTATTTTTTAATTGAACATATTATATCAATATACAAAGAAACTACTTATAAAATAATTTTTAAAACAAATCCTGACTCCTCAAAATTGATATTTTTGTAAATTGGAATAATTTTTTAAATATTTCTATTTTTTAATTAAACATATTCTATCAATATACAAAGAAACTATTTACAAAATACTTTTAAAAACAAATCCTGACTCCCTCAAAACTGATATTTTTATAAATTCATTTAAGTATTATATAATTTTTTCAATATTTTTATTTTTTAATTAAATTATTCTATCAATGTAAAAAGAACCCCTCAAAACTGATATTTGTAAATTAAATTAGGTAGTATATCATTTTTTAAGTATTTTAAATTTTAAATATTTTATTTTTTAATTAAACTTATTTTCTCCATGTACAAAAGCACTTCGTCATCTCATTGCCATCAAACATCCAGTCATACCTAGTTAAAGGAGGGGATTGGTTTAATTTAAAATTTAGAGGCCTTTTTGTAAGAGATTTTTTTTTTTTTTTTTTTTTTTAAATCGACAATATTAACGTTTGTCTTTTTCCTTCTCAAAACCATTCTCGCGTAAGTTATTGCATTGCCGGCTGTAGAAGTAGGAAGGCGTCATCCCCAGGATATGGGATTCCTTATGGGAAAAGGCACAGGAGCGGTAAACGCATTTGGGCAATAAGTGAGAAAAACGGGCCCCACAGAATAACGAGACGCCCGCCGAGGGGGATGATCTCATATGAAGCCGCCGAGGATGCGGTGGCCCGATACCTCCATGGGATGGGGGATCCAAGAACGGCGAAAACCCACCGCAACCCATTGTCTGCCCTAATCCGACGACAATGTGCTTTTATTCTCGTATCTCCCAAACGGCATTCCGTCGGAAAATAATTTCGTATAAAAAGAAAAACCATATACGAGGAAAAACTGAGAGTTAAAAAATAGATAGATATCCCGAGGGCGAAACCGCGTTATAAAAGAAAACACGGACATTTCTTTACAATTTTATTTTTAATTCTGCAAGTGGCCAAAATATGTCCAACTTCAAAAATGAAAGGACTAGAGAAAAGTTAAACTTTAGATCTGAATTTTTATTTTTTTATTTTACAGCTGCATATAAAATTCCAACAACAAAAAAAGAAAGAATATACATATATACATGTGCATACACATTTACGAATCTGGCTCGATTGATTTAAATGGCCATCACAGAGTGGAAGTGGTCGTAACTGGGCATTATGACTCAAAGTCAGACCCAGAGTTGTCGAAGTTACACAATCGGATGGTCTCGACTCACCTGGGCTTCTATGAGGGTTAGAAGTAAGGGTTGAGCGAGTTGCGAATTAATGGGCTGCCAAGAGAGAATTTATTTTAGCGGGAGTGGGTCAGGCTTGAAACGTTGGTATGTCGATCGAGTGGATATTGTACGATTAGTGACGTAAGAATGTAGTTTTGCATTGTATAAATTCACTTTTCCACATTCTATATGTATTTTCTAAATGTAAACTATGTTTGTAAATCCCAGGCCCTGAAGATGATCTCAATAAAAGATCGAAACGTCGGCACGACAAAGAACATTTTTTCTGATACCTACATCACACCAGACCGCATCTCACGATACTTGAATAATTCTCTACTATCGAAGACAGGATCAGGATGGGATTGGATGTTGCTGTTAGAAGTAACAGGATCAGTATTGATGGAGAGGAGTGACGTGTCATAGGCTTATGTGAATGTTGGAATGCAACGATCAGTTGTAAAGAGGGGGTAAAAAGAAGCAAAACAACAAAATGAGTAAAATGCAAGAGGAAGAGGTGCCTTGGAAGTATCGGTTTGCTAGGAAAGATTTGAGGATAAGATGGTATGTATATGGAAGGATGTTCTGTAGCTTTTACAAGCTTCATCCTTTACTCTTTCAAAGGATATGTCAAGCAAAATCACCGTGGCGATGGTGTCAACAACGCGGAGGGGTGAATGAATAGTCGAATAGCAGCGGAATCTGAATTGGTGACGATTGTCATTTCTGATCATTTTTGTACTCCAATCCTGGTAAGTTTTAGTCTGACGAAGCAAACATTGAAGGCCGAATCCGCCTGACAGATCAAAAGAAGATCCAGAAAGTAGCCGGTAGTTCGCCCCGCAGACCTCAAGAGAAACCCTACAATCCTTCAAAAATGTTTATCAATAGGTTAAGCTTCATATTAATAGTAGAAAACTGATACTAGCTTCTATGTATTTAATTATTTTTTCAGTCAATGGTGTCATGTGTATAACGAAAACGGCGATTAATTCATCTTGGCGTTAATAGAAAATTTCTTGTTTTCGGACGAGGTGTCTGAACAGCATTTATCTTTAAAAATAGTCTGGAAAGGGGTAGAGAGGATTTATTTTTCCACGAATAAAAGACAGCTGTTTACGCAGTCGATCCGAGAGAGTTCAAAGGTGGTCTTTTTCCCTTCTTTAATGAATGTGAATGTGCTTTCCATTAGAGGCCCCGTTCAAAAATAACAGGTCGGCGCTGAGGGGCGCCTCGGCGAGACCCCGGGGGCGAGGAAAACGCAATATTTTACCATTAAAACAACAATGAATGAATCACAACCGCTTGAATCATGACTCGCTGGAACGGGTCCAAAAGGTTGTTGTACATAATTGCTGAATGGGAGGCGATCGCACATACGCGCTCGTCCTGTTTATAATTCCCCCTGCCCACCATGCCATTTTCGCCATTGATCAAACGCCGTGCCAGCCACTCGAACAATAAGACTAAACACAGTTCAGAAGTAAAATAAGATGCTAGCAATTAATAGAATTTCGGTAGCTCCACGGTATTACCAAGTGAACGCTACGTTTGGAATTCATGAATAGTACATCACAGATTTCTATAACTACACGTACTAAACTCACAAGATATACACGCGCACAATGCTCTCTTTTACCGAACTTCACTGAAACAACTCACAGGACGTGGTCTCTTGAATCTTCTACCAACCCAACAATCCAATCAACGACGTTGGGTTAGCGAGCCGTTCGTGACATGGCAAATTTGGTAATGGATTGCGTAACGACTGTCTGCCAATGACTGGTAGATACATCAAGGATCACTTTATAGTACATACTCTAGCTAACTTTGACTAGTTTACGAAATAACTCAGCCCCATCTATACCATAGGTAGGGGTTACTGATTTTTAAGTGATACTATAACTAACGTAGATTTTTCCAAGATACACCACAGCATAAAGAAAGACTAGCACCGTTTATGTATGACCTGATATATTCAGGACTACGTTAGATACGCACATAGACGATTAAGATAATTGTGAGAGAGAAACCCACTTATTTAGAGATCATTGCTTCCATCTAAAGCCGTTTAACGGGCAGTGATAGTTGAAACACTGTAGAGTACAAGTGGTTTGATAGTCATTGATAATTCGGGGTTTCAGTTCTAGCTATTGCCACCATGCTCAAAATGCATCCGTTGTACAACTATACCCAAATATTAGTGACAACTCATTACAAATTAGGTTTCCAGTCTAATCATCGATAGATCTTGTTATCAAGGCTAACAAGAAACAGCGACGGTTTAATATTTGACAATTATAGCATCAGTCTTTTCAATAACGTCCAAGGTCTTCATAGAGGCTCTCTGTAGTAATTAAGATTAAGCTTTCCTAGTGTTCCTTCTGCACATGCTTATTATCCTTTGCAATATCCAAAACGATTTTTTTTTCTTGGCTATCATCTGCCATTCCCAATATGTTGGGTCAGTAATGTTTAGTTAACTGCTTTTCTTGTCTTCTTTATGTTCTCTTTAAATATTTTGCTTGTTTTTCCATCAGGATTTTATCCAAAACGCGAATTTTTTTATATCTGTTAATAATTTGACGGAAGAGTTCGGACCAGACTGGTATTCCAGTCAGGTTCTTTTGTCTTGCGTGCCCCTGAACGCAGACAGACAATTTTTTCTCCGCTTCCTTTGCTTCCCGTGCACTCGCGGCTGTCCCACATCCCCATCGGACCGGGATCTTATCTCGAGTGAGGCCAGGTGCTACGGCGCAGCTTGGCAATCAGAGAAGATAGACATCTTTTTACCTAGCCCTTTCATCTCATCTCCTCTTCACTACAAACCTTCAGGAAGAAACCGTGGCTAATTTATTAAAAAGAAATTGGCATTTTAACCATTAAACGTTTAGTTATATCGGTTGCAATCACTCGATTGTTGAGATGTCCATGTAAATACCCTAATCTACTAACGCAACAGTTATTTAACAAAAAAAATGGAAAAAAACAACAGAATCATTGCTATTCCTGAGCGTTCTTCCCTAGTATTTCGGTTCTTTCCATTCATTTTGGGCTGCGTACTTCTTTTTTGTTATCAGAGCCATCATCAGTTGTGGATTTGCTTGGTTTTCGTTAATATACAAAATATCGTGGTTTTATATATTCGAGAATATAGCAGACAGACAAACTAGCACCAGAACATACCTTTCACTACCTTATAAAAAGACCAATTTTCTTTTTAAATTTGTAGTACATTACAACTACCTTCTAGTAGGTAACACGTAACAAAGAGCAAGGTTATACATATTTAAATACAAGAGTGAAAAAATACCCGTTGTTATTACTTCAATAATTATTAAAATATTGTCTTTACATTCATATATGTGTCGTTATCAATTTCACTATCATCACATTAACTTCCTAGGAGATCTCGCGACCATTCGAAAGACCCAGAGGATTCGAGGGACTTAGTCATGAAGCGGTTTTTGATGGGCTGATTTATGGAGGTTGTGAGGGTTTTGTGAAATTCGCTGTAACTGTAATTAGGTAATGTAGTTAGGTTCGACACTTAAACTGGAGCATCTAGTATTTTTCGTAGGATTAAGGATTGGGCAGTTCGATTGCGGCGGATTTTGGAATGTTTACCTGAACCTTACATTTCCAGTTCGCGTATCGGCAAAAATACGGTGCTTTAAAGCTGCCTTTTATTTTTGAGAGGTAAATTAGAACCTTGTCAAGAAGTCTCTGGACCAAAAATCAAATTTAACACGGAAATGGCGGCTGGTAACCAGCGAGACTAGACAATCCCGGTTGTTCGGGGACGACCAAACTTGTGTTACTGATTAAATTTAGAGATCTTGAGATACGGTGGGGTGGTGTGATGTAGGTTTAGAAAAACATTTTCTTTATCGTGCCAACGTTTCGCTCTTTATTGAGATCATCCTGCACCACACCAGACCGCATCTCACGATTTCTGAATAATCGTTCGAAAGACAAGACAAAAGAATAACAACGATATTTTGAAAACAGCTCAGGAAACAAAAAAGAATGAATTGTCACCAAAAGGAAGCAAACCATGAATATTTTACAGATAATTGAATGTTTTGGCCAGGTCGAATATCTGAAGAGTCATTACGAGCGGACCATGACTCAATTAAAGTTAACCGTGGCACGTGAAACAATTACGAAGTGTCCGTAGAGGGGAATATAAAATTAATAGTGAAGAAAGAGAGAGCGAGGAGTCGCCGAGAAAGAAGGAGGCATCAATAGACCGAGAGAGAAGACGTGTAATTATGCCCGAACCGGCGCTGCCACGCCTACAAGACACCATGAAGAATTTATAACTGTCTATGCCCCCTCTACCAAAGGCGGCGACTTCACAGAGGTCTTATCTCTCTCATTCTCTGTCTCGCTCTGCACAAGGCTCCACAGTGCTTTCCCTTCCTTCGTTCGGTCTCTCACCCGAGACGGGGTCCGTCGGTGGAAAAAAAAAGAAAAGGAAACCTTGGCCAGGCCAGAGCCGACACCATTCTGTTTCTCCAGCAACATAGACGACGATCCTCATCGTCGACGTGCTTTTGCGCAACGCCCCATGAACAAACTTGGCACCGACCAACCGTTCCGATATAAATCATACCGGGGTGAAACATATCGGTCGGCAAACGTTTGTGAAACTAATCAGTAACTAACGATCAATTGTACCTTTGGTATTCGAAGGTCAAATATTCAGCTACTAAAAACAGCATGGTTGTTGCGGATCATTTTAACTTGCCTATTCTCGCTGTTTTGGTCTGTCGCTGGTTTGTTTTAGTACGGAAAACGCAAGTTCATCACATCACATATGTCACATGTTGTGGTTATTAAAATGATAGACCGACAGACTAAACGACTAAAGATTCAGATATTCAAGAGGACATGTCATTAAAAAATTATGAGAGTTCAATTTCGTCGTTTCCGAACTACTTTCGGTCTGTTTATCCTCGTTTGTCAAACGGGTTTCCATCGCCTATGTACAAAAAGGACCTACATTTGAAAAAGCAAGACAATAGGCCGACCGAATGATAGGGGAAACCAAACTATAAGAACATGATTTTTGTTGATTTAATATGAAATAGTGGTTCACTGTTGCTTTGTTTACAAAAGAAATTTTTTTAATAGTTCACTAATTGTAAGTTAACAAGTCTAAATTTTTCCATTTTTATTCCCTATGATCCATTGAAGAGAACAAATGGTGACGCATGTTACGAAAAAAATTATAATTTAAACATTTTAAAAATAAAATTGTTTAAAAAAAATTTTTGCAAATGCAAGCTAGGTCTCAAATTGTTAAAACATTATACAATGAAATTTTGAAAAACTTATAACCCAGACATGAGTTTTTTCAAAAGGATTCCTTGGTTATGGCAGACATTTCGATTCTCGTGTGCATCCAGAACAAAAATACGTTTGGGAACCCGCTGGTATAGCTTATACTACTAGATATGCAACCTTCAATCAAATTTTAATTGTTGAGCTCCCTCCCTTTATCTTAAGCTTTATGAAGATATCCCAGAAAAACCGACGCATATCTTGTTGAATCAGTTACTGATTATCGAGTCTTCTTAATGTGAATAGTTTAAGCCAGTTTGTCTAACCAACATTGATAATGGCGCAAATAGAGAAGATAACGCAGACCCAAAAAACTGAACTGACCAAACTTCCATAACAACCGCAGACCTCAAGAGGAAGTGTAACACGTGTACGTAAATTTCTGTAGAATCTTGAATCGGACGTTATTCTCATTAAGTTCACTAATTGAGATTTATTTCATTTATTATTTTTTTCTCTCCTTACAATTTTTGCTTCATAATGGCTGCATGGGAGCCCAATTGGGCATATGGATGCACATATAACCGACATTTTCCACTTTAGGTGTTCTGAATTTTGTAGATTGTACTCAATATCTTTTTTTGGACATTGGAGATGGTGACTGGTCAATGCGAGTTTTACCGAACGGGTCACTTGTTATCTGAGCAGAGTAACATTAATTACGTTAATGCTTGCTCTTTGTAGTTTACACTATTTTTAAAGTTGGTCCTTAAATAGATCTGAGGGGAGCTGACGGTTAGCTTTGAAACGAAGGCGAGCGAGTAAAGAGGAAAAGATTGATAACCGCATTTTTTTATATTTTGTTTACACGCACTCCAGTAAATGCGGAGTGCAAAACAAGTTTAAACAGATGAAGATAAGATTTGACCTGCCTGTATAAATTATAAAGGCCTGAAAAGGCTCGTACTCAGGGCGTCTTTCTAAAATTTACCATCAAAATGTGGCGAAATTCGCTAAGTTCCGAGCGCGCTAATCAAACTCAACCCCGGTCCGGTTTATTAGCCAAGTGGGAAGGCCATTTCCAGAAGATTAAACCTGAGGAGGATCTACCTCGTAAAACAGACTCACCGTGATGATGGCGTAACGGGGGACAGGATTACAGTGAAATAACTTTTAGCCATGAAGGCCTCCGGTCCGAGAGGAAATCGCATTAACGGAGTTTTTTTAATTAGCATTAAAATTTGAATTATAAATTAAGGGGTGAACGACGCCTCGTGCACTGGAGAAATTATCATAGATTAGAGAAACCATTTATAAGCGTAACATATTATTAAACCTTTCACGCAACCCTTTTCCTCGCTTTTCGCACTCAAGAACTTACGCTACAACCTTTAAATAAATATAAACAAAACTTCAAGGAGTCAGCCAACATCAAAACACACAAAAAAACCAATAATTCAAATAAATAACAGCTAAGTACAATTAATGAAACATCCAGAACACTCAAAACCTAAAACACAATTAGGTTATTATATTAACTGCTAAATTTATTACGTATATGCAAAAAATGTGAAGTATGATAGATAGTATACAATCATGAATCATGTTCATAAACAAATTTGGGGAATGCCAACTCTCATTTTCGCTTGTCCGATCCAACAGTCGGACACATGAAGCATTCTACCAACTCGGGACGACCGATACGGACCTGACAGACATCCGACGGAAGTATCTCGCTGTATTCCTTATCTAGGACGAGGGAGGAGGTGATCACCAACGTCCCAATAACCTATCCAGGAACGTACAACTACATTTATTTTTAAATCCGTAAAATTTTGAACTCACGGCATTTGGCTCAAGGCATCACCTTCCTTCTCAACCTACTTTTTGCATTTTTTTCCAAATATTGTGTCTGGTTTTTCCACTCGATTTTAATTTCGTATGTTCTTCCTTTCTCATTGTTACAAATTACATATTTCCAGATAATGAAAACATAACAAATAACAAAAAAATTCAAAGAGAAGGGAAAATTCGAAAGGGTGAGACAGGAAGGATGTCCGAGTGGATAAAAGTCCATGATAGCTCAAGTGGTAGAGAAGCGGTGTATTTAGCGGAAGGTCGTGGGTTCGAATCCCGCTCGTGACCCTGGCTTTTATGTAAAAATGTCCATAAAGAAACAAATCCGCTTAGTTTGTAAAAGGTGCTGGAAATGTTAAGCGACGAATGTGTGAACGTTAGAACACATATTTGTAATCATATCTCCCAGTTAGCTGGGTAACATAAACCCATGATAGTCAGCGATGATGTTAAAAACGTTAAACGGGGCCAGTAAGATATCGTTTATCTTAAACAATTCAATTGTTAGTAAAACTGCATAGCAATTAGTTTGAAATAATGAAAAACGATAAGAAAGACGAAACTCCAAGGTCTTATCTCAAGAAGTATAAAATTACACTAATCAAGAATTCAAAACATGGCACAACTCCATTCTGACCCCGCTGTACATTTGTAAATATACATCAACATGAAAGGGAGACGATAAATTACACCGATTAAGTTTGTTTTCGCTTGAATGTAAAGTCTACCGGATTCACAAACCGACTTAACAAGTCGAATATTTCTAACCGATGACCTGGTGCATAATAATACTTAAAAAATACAAGCGTACAGGATGAAATATGACTGGTGATGTTTACTGCCCGATTCTATAATTAGTGACCGGCTCCATGTAGTAAATTGTATTCATTAGTCGCTTTCGGTTAATAGTCTACACACCCTGAAAACCAGACATTTTGGTAATTACAACGTTCTTAACTGGCGGAAGTTATGTATGGGCTGCTAAAATCGTTTCTGCAATAGCTGTAGAAATGTTCAGTTCTCAGCTCGGCCTAAATCGGCCATAACCGGACATGGAAACTTTAATTTTCTTAATTATTTAGACATCGTGAAATGCCGTCTGGTGTGATGAAGGTCTCAGAAAAACCTTTTCTTTATCTGCCGACGTTTAGATCTTTATTGTGATCATCTTCAGGGCTCAAAGTGGCAAGAATGGTAAAATTACAAAGACTGAGCCCTGAAGATCGAAATTTCAACAAAGATCGAAACGTTGGCACGATAAAGAAAATGTTTTTCTGATACCTATATCACACCAGACCACATCTCACAATTTCTAAATAATTATCAATTAACGGTCACTAATCACCACAAATTTTAATTTTCTTATTAAAAATATAAAGTATATACAAATGCAATCTAATGAACGCAAGTACACAATACAATCAAAAGTTGCAAAAATCATTTAAATGGTTGTGATTCCCAAATTAACCCGTATAAAACAACAAAACAAACTTTTTTCCAGAGTTGATGCTAGCCCTTGGTTCCAGCTGGAAAAAAATTAACCCTTTTAGAAAATGTTTCAAAACCTTTCTGTCCCTTCTCATTAATTCGAGGATGTGTGATGCAAGTGAAACCTGAAAGTCTAATCACCCCTTGGCCGACCGGATATGATCAATGATCAAATTGCCAATACGAGTTCTCCCCACTTACAGACCGTTCAAAAATCATTATCAGCCTAATTGTTTACGTTATTGACCAATCGAGCCGGTAATTTTTATTGCCCAACAAATTGGCAGCCGGATCGTCGACACGTCCAAAATTAAGATTGAAGGATACGACAACTAGGACGGCGGAGATTTATCGAAAGGGAATTGAGCCGGGCTTGAGCTACCGGACAGAGGGGGTTCTCGACTAAAAGAAACTAGAGGAAATGATTTATTAACTGCGACCACTAAGCAGTCGCTCTTCGTTTTTTGTCTTCTGATCGCAAACATCCTCATTACAAGTCCCACGTGTACGTCTGTCAGCTAAAGTTGATACACTCACCCAGAGATCCATAAGCATTTAACAAAATATTGATTTTCTATGTTATGAACATGATATTGTAATAATGGTATTATATATATTTAATAAAGCAGAAAATAAAGGGATACGCCAAACATCAAATGTTTTCGAATTGACATCTGTGATCTTCAAATCAAAATCAACCAAAATAGACCAATTTATAACGCCTCTTGACCTGATGGATATGGTACGTTATTATTTCATTCTTTTTTCTTGTAGAGGACGACCCAAATAACTCAAATATGAATGTACAGAGGGGTATGTCAATAAAAATTAGGACATTGGCAAGAAACAACACGAAAGACCTGTAAAAAATGAGTGTTGTGTTGTACCATGATTGTTTGGAAGCATTTTTACCTGACTAACCTCGCAATAGCATTCCACGATAAAAAGAGAGCACACGTAGAGCCAAAATGATATGCTTCCCATTTGTTTGAAAGGTAAGACAGTTAAGGACAGAACACTTTTACTGTTAGGGGCAACTGGGTAGTGTCAAATGTAAGACTAACCTCAGTACAAAATTGTCAACATACAATGGCGATTTGGCCATCTCTTGGAAACATTGTTAGTTATAACCCTACAGCAAATGAACTCGAGCTTGATGTGAGACATTAGTATATGTCACAATTCCTAATGACGAACTCAATACCGTCAGGTACAATTAGTTTAAATTATTACTGCCTTGTATCACATACTGAGCCATACTGGATCATGTAAATATTTAAATGAAGATGGCCCAAATCAACTCAGATAACAAGACGTGCAACGCACAATTTTATTACTAATTATTTACATAAGAAACTTACTAAAAGGAGAGATCTCTAAGAGAGAACAGGCTTGCTTTTTTTGAATCATTTGAGAAAGACAGGCGTCATGGTTCCTTTTTTCGGCTGGGTTAATGTGCATAAGGAGCGCGAGGCCTTTGTGCCCTAGAAGTCATCGACTCGGGGAAAACACGTGCAGCCGGGGTTAAACTAGCCTCTTTATACAAAAGGGATTGTATAGGATTTTAGCCCTTTGATTTTGACCGGGGTCAAAAATATCGCCGACAGTGGTATTAGGGGAAAGAGAGCCGTTGCACTCTTGCCAGCCGTCCATTAAATTAAATCCCTTTTGGTGACCCCGTCTACCTGGAATAGTTGGATGAACTATCCGTTCGCAAATCCCCGTTGGGATTAAAAAGTGTTCAGCCGGACACCGGGGTTTGAAGGGAGGCCGATTTCTAAGGGTATAATTTCCTGTAAGCCTGATTTATTTGCAGCGGAACCTTTGAGATCCTCCATGAGATACTACCGGTTTTATCTTCCGGGGCTTCCCGCTCCAGAGCAATTCCATTATTTATATACTTACATTAACACGGAATTTTATACACGGATAAGAATTTGCGGCAGTTTAGTCTTAGATTGTAACTAATCTTTGGCTGTAAAACCGATCTATGATACCCATCGGTTACCATGTTCTTTCTTTGGAATTTTCCCTTTAAATTGTAAGATTTTTTGAGTTTACGGGATATTGAACTTGAGGTAGGTTGCTTCCGGTCATAAGGGTTTAAACCCATCACGGACATCAATGAGGACGTCTCATAACGTACTTCGTGAAACTTGTTTCTTTTAATATGATTTTCTTTGTTTTTAAGACACGAGTCTCTGTCCGTGGACAATGTAAACAGATCAAATGACGTTAATTTGCCAAGTTTTACATAATTTCTTACGTGTTATCCGGCCTCTCTTAAGTTATCCTAGGATTTCACAACATTCTAGTGATTGGTCTCACTACTTTAATGGCCCGACCTAAAAACGGCTCCCATTCGCGTTCAATTAGCCACAAATTCCGAACACGGCGAGCCTTTTGATGTCATCACAGACGAGATTATGCCCAATTCCTGTGCAGGCCTCGTCGCCGGCCAGGTACCGAGCTATTTGAAAGGAACGGCCGTATCCTTCTAAGGCCATTCGGGCAACGACAAAAAAAAAGATTCCTGGTAGTCGAGACTTTACCTAACCCGTGTTCGATAACGGGGCCAACGGTAAAACATCTAAGAGAATTACAAAATATTAAAATGCCGTGAGTTGGCTACGAAAGCTAATCGCACTGGCTAAGAGAATAACATCATATTAGAGGAAAATAAGGAAACCTGACCAAGAGATCCTAACACACATATACGTACTAACCAACAATGTATTTACATATAGTGAAATTGGAAATAAAATATAAATAATTAAGTCAATAAAATTTCCAAAATTATAATTTACTTACTGAAAGACAGGCTCTACCATGGCACAAAGGACACACATAGATTGCGCTGAAAGACAAAACAAACCTGTTGCTATGCTTCCTTTTATGAACAACGACAAATCTACTTCGTCCATTTAAAACATTGGCAAAAAATCCGATTTTTCTATTATAGAGACAAGAAATACAAAAGGTCGTGGATCTTTCCTAGACGATACACAAACCCCTGTGGGACGCGAAACAAACAGACTTGTCGAACCCTTTCCAGCCAATTTAACTGTACGAAACGATAATTAAAAATGAACAATATTAAATGAAGCATGGGATGAAAAATAGTTCCTACTTGTCATTTAAAGAATATTTTCCTATCTAAAGAAAAAATAAGCACCGCTACCCACGTGTCTGAAGCATTTTTATAAATTAAAAACAGACCCACTAA
Organism: Cimex hemipterus; assembly: GCA_039619505.1. Taxonomy (NCBI): domain Eukaryota; kingdom Metazoa; phylum Arthropoda; class Insecta; order Hemiptera; family Cimicidae; genus Cimex; species Cimex hemipterus. The sequence continues at coordinate 28,150,532 of CM077104.1, read as the reverse complement.
GGTGTATTATATATTAAATATAATGTTTACAAACCATAATTTTACGAGAGAACTTTTCTGACTGGAAAAATTGTAAAATTGACCTTGCTCCCAGTAGGAAAAAATAGGCATTTCACTTTGGAACCAAAGAAGTCAAACCGAAATAATTTTCTTGTCTTTTAAAAGTTGCTGGTTAAACTTGGTAGAAACGCAAATTTCTAGCTCCCTGGTAAAAAAAATTTAAAAGAACTTCTCAGCCTTGTCTTCAATTTTCAACTTTCACAAGGGCCCATCAACAAATAACTATACAAGAATAATCTGGAAACCATGAAACGAACCGTAGCATTATGTGAATGTTTAGTCGAATAAAGTTTTAGTTTGTAAAAGCATATTTATACAATTTATATTCGCCGGTTGTTTTTGTTTCATCTTTTTTAAATAGTTACAGATAAATATATAAAGTCACAATACCTGATACAGAGAGTAATCCATCATATTTGTTGAGCATTTCCAGATTTATGTAAGAACTGTTGGAATAAATTGGATATAATATAAAATTATAAAGCACTAGTGTTGTGTAGAACTAAGGAACTCTTCTTGAACAGGACACAAAACCGTTGGTGAGACACGAGGTTGATCACAACTTGGCGAACAGAAGAACCACTGAACAACTAATTTTTAAGACACGATTCTAACACAAAGCTTCGGTGATGGTTGAAGGCGACTGGCAGCACATCCCGACTGTGGCAACACTCGTGAAAAGACTGGCCGTTTGTTATCTGAGCGTGCTTAAAGAAACTTTCTTTACCTTTAGGCCAAGTGCCGTGGAGGGGACTTCGCTAAGAGAGGGGAGAGGCGGACCTAAGAGTAAGAAGCAGGGGGCACCGCTACAGGCCGGCTTGGGTGGGGGTGGTTGTCTATTTTCTAGGAAATAGACAAAGCTGAGCACCCGAGGGTGGTCCGTATCGTGTGCCAGGGAACACCTGCCCCCTTTTCACAAAGTGCTTTTCTGCCGACAACTCAAATAAACTGCCGTCAGACTGGAATCTCACACACACCTCATGCTTCTTCATTTAAAGCCTAAGCTGTACTAATACATTAATTACCTATACCCTTAACAAAATTGCGTATATAAAACTAATGTAGCAAACAAACGAATGATTATAAATTCCCCTCAGTCTCAAGCTGCTCTTAAGGACTCTCCCGAGATAAAAAAATATGTTTTCTCAAAAAATATACAAAGATCTTAAGAATTACTTCATTTCGATTTCATTCACCACAAATACATTTACTTCCTAGAATGTTTTGAGGGATAGACTACTAGAAGTTCGAACACAGGTCCTCCATAAACTCTGAGATATCCTTGCAATTCCTCTTATATTCTAATCGCCTTTAAATTATTCAAGGAACTCTGAAAGAAGAAAAATGTAGGCAAAAATATTTTCAGGACTGTCGAGAAAGTCTCTTCTTTAAGTCCAAGGGGTGTTGAAAGTTCTGAACATTAAATTCATTAGATTTCGTGATACAATTGACCAAATAACATCTTTCCATTAAATAATTTTTATGTATGGTATTGGTCGATAAAAACGTCAGTGTCATGAGCGGGATTCGAACCCACGACCTTGCGCTTAATACGCCGCTACTCTGTAATCATTTGAGCTATCGTTACTTCTATCCATTCGGACACCAACTTCCCATCTCAACCCAACCATTCGAATTTCCCCACCTTTTTGTCATTTTTGCCTCTGAATATTATTTTGTAGGTCAGAACTGCTGTTCTAGGAATAAACGGTTACAAAAATATTTATGATTGTGAAATTGGTCAAGAGTGTAGAGCCTATTAGACTGTTCGCACTAAGAACTTGTTACGATGCTATATATTGACAGTTTAGTTTTTTTATAAAGTTCGTTTTCGATTTTTTAAATCTATTCTGTCTTGATTTTTCAAAAGTCTATTCTTCAAATCAAAAATCGAAGTTGACTTAAGCTTTTATTTGCCAACAAATAACCAAACACAGTTTTTTTTCTCTTCACACTTTAGCAGAATAAATTTACCGTTTTGCACATTATATCCAAATTTCTACATATATATTAAAAGCAAAACAATGTTTATTTGGAAACAAAACTCTTACGAATGATGTAAAAATTATTTAAGCTACCGAAATTAACCCATTGTCAACAAATGATTTTTTCTATAAAAATCGAATGGATTTTGAATCTGACAATAAAAAGAAAACTACTCTTTGATATAATATTACATTATATTATTTTTAAACTAGTACAAAATTTAAAAAAAAAATGCAACTGTTATTGTAATGTTTGAAAATAGAGCTTATACTATTAAAAATACTATCTCAAGTGTGTGGTGATTAGTGACCGTTATTCCATAATTATGTAGAAATCATAAGATGCGGTCTGGTGTGGTGTAGGTTACAGAATACTCAACACGAGCAAGAATGGCACAATTACACAGAACACAAACACATTGAGCCCAGAAGATGATCTCAATAAAGATCGAAAAGTTGGCGCGATAAAGAAAATGTTTTTCTGAAACATATATCATCAACCCGCCTCTCACGATTTCTAAATAGCTAATTCAGAAATCGTGAGATGCGGTCTGGTGTGACGTACGTTTAGAAAAAGATTTTCTTTGTCGTGTCAACGTTTCGATCTTTATGAAGATCATCTTGAGGGCACATAATTTATAAATATTATTTAAAATTTAACAAATAAATGTAGGATGTGGAAAAAGCGAGTTTATACAAAGCAAAAAATAATTATTTATACAATCAAAGTATTTGTATCTACTCACTCAAAGTATTTGTTTTCTGTTTATTTTTATTTCGCCACACCAGACGGCATCTCACTTTTCCGAATAATCATAGAAATGTGTAGAGATTAGTGACCGTTAATAGATAATAATTATTCAGCTGTCGTGAGATGCGGTCTGGTGTGACGTAGGTTTTAGAAAAACATTTACTTTATCGTGCCGAAATTTCGATCTTTATTAAGATCATCTTCAGGTCTCAAAGTGTTTTTTTTTTGTGTGTGTGTCACTATTATGTGTCGCGTTGAGTGCCCACTCTTCGACTTGAGCTTTGAAGATGATCCCAATAAAGATCGAAACGTTGACACTATAAAGAAAAATTTTTCTAAGCCTAAATCACGCCAGACCGCGTCATCACAATCTCCAAATAATTAACTAACGGTCACTAAACCACACATTTTAGAGAATTTCAATAGATTTTTATTTAACTATTTAACGTATATCAGATATAGTTTTCTGTATAAACAATTAGTTTTACAACAAGAAAATATTTAAATTAAACGGTCAAATTGTGTAAATAGGGATGGTTAAAAAATTAATATTTTAATGGAAAAAAACACTGGTTAGTTGATTTCATGTTTCTTCCTAGATACAAGTAAATGTAAACATAATTTATGAAAACATCGTTGTTAGACAGTCAAAATCACTGTATGAAATGTGGTGTTATTTTGCATTATAAAACTGAGAACAAAAATCCAAAAGTTATGAAAATTAAATATAATAAATACTTCGATCGGACGCGAAAAAAAGATTTAAGAACGATTTCATTAAAATAAATATCGTAGCGTGTGTGGCCTAGAGCAAGTGGGGCCGTTAAGTCTCGCTGTATAAACAGACAGTGTGGGTTCTTAAAAGGAACACCGAGTGGGCAGATGAAAGGCGAAACGGAGCGAAAACGTCTCGTCCCCCGGTCATAAACGGAAGAATGCAGAGGAAAAAAAATTCCCGATCCCGAAGGAATTCAAATGAGATCCCGTAACACTTGCGGCCCGAAGGAATGGAAAAAATGTTTTATTGAATCTTCTGGCGAGCCGACAAGAATCGGATCAGAGCAGCTGTCCCACGAGTGATCTTCGAAACTGACTGTTACAATGCCAAACTCATAAAAACATATCCAACAAGCTGTCTCGCAACCCGATGTTACGCATAAAAAGGTAGCGGGGGGATTACTGTATGATTCATAGCTATTTGGCTGTTTGACAAAAAATTTATAAATAAATTATTTTACAAAAATCTGTTTTTAAAAGGCAAACCTGAAAAAACTAGAATGAAATAGTCATGAAAACGATAAAATTTAACTGCACAAAAGCTTAACAAATAGAATATATTGAGCATTAGCTGATAATCTTTTCTCCATTTTTAAAGTTGTCATATTTCTTACTTATCTTCCTGATCAATTTTGTCAAGGGATCATGGCTGTTTAGGTCTTAGTTTTGGTATTGGTCGAATTCATATAAAATGATTACAAGGCCTAACATAACCTTTCTTCTTGGAATTTAAAAATTCTGAAGTGTTAGGCTAATTTTGAGGGTTTGATGCTCGCAAACACAGCGAGAATAGGCGAACCAGAATGAATGGAAAACGACCAAACTAGTGGTTCACTATCCCGTCGACCTCTAGACGAATTCTATAAATGAAAATTTGCTACTTGAAAGTTAAAAATATTTAAATGTGTAGGTGGAAGCTCCCCTTAGGCTAATCGATTTGGAGATTTTGTCGCTGGCAGGCACAACGAGGACGGGCGGACCAGATTGATCGGAAACGATCAAACGTCAAGAAGTTCGTCACCCTGTTTACCTAATGAAAAATTTCATAATTTTGCCTAAATTCATTTTTAAATTTATAATTTCGAGATTTAGAAATATCAAGAGATGATAATACGAAAAACTAAAATTATAAATATTTTACTGCCTTCTTTTCAATATTTGGTTAGTTTATGAATAATTACTTATGAATTTTTTAATTCACCTTTTCACTGCATTTTTTATAAAAAGTTTAAAAATAAAAAACAGTGGTTATCTGTGGAGCTTGAGTTTTTAAGAAGTTGCGCGCTTTTGAGAATTAACCATTTTGTTTAATTTCAAAATATTCTTGTTTAAATTTTGAACACCATAGCAACTTGCTATTTCATATTGCAAAAATTGTAAAGAAAAAAAATTAACCCTGGTTATATCCGAGTTATGGGAAATTTTTGTGGAGACTGGTTAGATTTCTGCCAATTTCTACCAGGATGAAACATTAAAGCAAAAATTGAACTTTTGTCCTGTAAGATGCAGTTTGCCATTTCGTCATCTTCATTGGCGGGAGTTTTGAGTTATTTTACTGTCTACTCCCTTTTGCTTGGTCGTGAAAGGGTGTCGTGTTATCTTTTCCTGTCGGCCTCGTTGATGGATTAAACCTGACTTTTTATCTAATTTGTTCCGGTAGGACCGTTTTTCTTTTCGTGTTGCGTACTGTTTTAAACGGGCTATTATGTAATTATGTGCGTGAGTTTCTTAGTGTTTATTGTACATTTCATGAATGTCCGGAATTTTTAATCATTTATGTATTGTTGAGAGTTTGCGTTGTTGGTGGGGGGGGGGTATTTATGCTTTTGCTTGCTGCCTTCTTAATTGTCTCTATAATTTACGGTGTATTTATTATTATTCAGAAAAACATTTTACTTATCGCGCCAATGTTTCGATCTTTATTGAGATCATCTTCGGGGCTCAAAATGTGTGTTTTCCGACTAAATGTGTCATTGTGTGTCGTGTTGGGCGTGCTCACTCCTCACATTGGGCTTTGAAGATGATCTCAATAAAGGCCCAAACGTTCGTACGATATAGAAAATGTTTTTCTAATACTGTATCATACCAGACCGCATTTCAGATGTCCGACTAATTATCTTTTATTTTATTTTATTGAGATCATCTTCAGGGTCTGGGATTTACAAACATTGTTTGTATTTACCAAACACATCTAGGCTGGGGAAACAATCGATCTTATACAATAAAAAAATATTTTTTATATCCAATCAAAGTATTTCCACTCACTCCAAGTGTTTGTTTTCTGCGTAATTGTGCCATTATTGTGTGTCGTGGTGAGTGTGGCAGTGTGATATTGCTGTTTTATGTTCATATACGATGGATTTTGAAGGGATAGGGAAGGAGGTCGGTATAGAAAAGACATTTTTATATAAGGAGTCGGCTTCTTTGAGTTGAAAGGGACCGACGATGGGAAAAACCTTGGTAATGGTTCGGTCAGATTATCCTTTCAGGATTATATAGACGTGGATAATTAGGGAAAGAAAAGCCAAGTAGTTCAAAATTTATTGTCGAAATGTTTGATGTGTGTAACGCGATGATGGTTTTATGTGTTATATATTTTGTGTGATGTGATGATGATATATTATGTTATCGATATTGAATTTGATTAATGATATTGGCGTAGCTGCGGCTGAGTTTACATATATCTGTTCTGTAAGTGATGCTGCGTTTATCACCTGTGTGTAATATTTTTGGATTGTTGATGTCGTAAATGTGTTTATGTTCAAAATGGTGGATAGCCAATGCTGTAGGATTTTCCTTGGGTTTTTTGCAATCGTTGCTTTACTCTCTTATACAGATATTGGGATGTAATACCGATGTAAGGTAACGAACAATTTATTTGTTCAACTGATTTTGTAAATTACACCAGATTTATTTGTTGCTGGTGTGGGATCTTTAATTTTGGGAAAAAGGGTGTGAATTGTTTTATAGTTTTTTCAAAACTATTTTCAAGTTATCGAAAGAGGAAAACGTGTTTAATTTATGCGATAGACCATGAATAAATGGCATGGAAATGTATGTTGATTTGTCTGTCGTTGATAGATTTGATGTAGTTTTGGGTAGTTTGTAGTAATTACATTTTATTAGTAAAAGTGGTTAGTGTTGAGTTGTAGTTGTTAAGTAAGTTTCGATCTTTACTGAGATCATCTTCAGGACCTGGGATTTGTAAACTATAAAGTTTAAGTTTTAAATTTTACAAATACGTATAAAATGTGAAAAAAAATGAATTTGAAAAAAGTTTATAAACCTCGCCCTGAATGTTCTCATGATCGAAACGTTGGGACGATAAAGAAAATGTTTTTCTAAACCTACGTCACATCAGACCGCATCTCTTGGTCTAATGAAATGGAATAATCATAATTAACGGTCACTAAACACCATACAGTTCTTTATTATATTACTACAGCTATAGATATAGGATATATATGGACGAGTTCATTGTTTGACTCAATTTTAAATAGTTTATTGTTATTTCCTGGATTTTGGATTGTAAAAAAAATTAGTGCGACCTGTACTGTAACGATTTAAAATAAATCATATCTGATTTGACAAGTTTCCAAACAAGTAAATTGCAATGTAAAATATTTTTAAACGTTTAAAATATTTAACTTATGGTTCAAAGGATTTGATTAGACAAAATTCAAGCCTATGTTTTGTCCTTTGTCAAGAGCGCAACATTTCCCGTGTGAAATCCAACAAGCCACACTTTTATTACGGAATCTGTAAATAATAACTCCGAATTTGAACGGACCAAATATTGATTGAAACAAGAGCAACAATTCTTCTTTCTGAAGAAGAACTTAAAGAACTTTCTCTTTGAGATACGAACAAAACAAACACTTTGAGTGAGAAGAAATCCTTTGATTGAATATAAAAATATATATTAATTTGCATTGTATAAATTCACTTTTTTCCACATCATACATGTTTTTGTTAAATTTAAACAATGTTTGTAAATCCCAGGCCTTGAAGATGATCTCAATATACGATCGAAATGTTGGGACGATAAATAATATGTTTTTCTGAAACCTACATCACACTAGACCGCATCTCACGATTTCTGAATAATCGTATTTCTGAAGTTTGGAGAAGAGGAACGAGCAAAATTAGTTCAGTTCCCTAGATCGAATCCCAGTTCCAACCAAGTCTCACCTTTTGAATCGGTTCACAAGAATTTGTTGGTAATTATGTTCCGGGATTTTCTGATAGAATTCCAAAAGTGTAGTAGCTTTCAAGAGTAAACCTTTCACGGTGCGAAATAGCATTAAACGATTACTACTAGCTAGTTCAACCGTGATCGGCTTCAATTAAGAATTTATTCATGAGTCGGATTCAGGAATAATAATCATTCTTACTGGAGGAAAGGGGAAAAAGCTTGTTTTGCCCAAACAATTTTGTTGAGAAAAATCTGTACGAACGATACTTCAAACCAGCAACAATGAAATAAGTCTGTATGCAAAATAACCGTGTGGGTATTAAGTTTATATGAATTGCACTTTCTAAATTTATTATTAATATGTAGAAATTAGTGACCGTTAATCGATAATTTTTCAGATATCGGTGTGATGCAGGTTTCAGAAAAACATTTTCTTTAAGAGAGGGCTCTCCCAACATGACACGCAAGAATGTCACCATTATACAGAAGGCAAACACTTTGAGTGAGAATAAATGCTTTTATTGGATATAAAATATATTTTGCATTGTATAAATTCACTTTTCCACATCCTATATATATTTTTTAAATGTGAACAAAGTTTGTAAATCCCAGGCGCTGAAGATGATCTGAATAAAAGATTGAAACGTTGGCACGATAAAGAAAATGTTTTTCTCATACGTACATCACACCAGACCGCATCACGATATCTGGATAATTTATTAATTTTTTTATTATACACAAAAGGTTACAAAGCGGGAAATATATATGCTAATACTAACTTTTTAATTATTTTCATCAGCTTATTCTTAAATGAGTAAATATGTGATAATATTTACATAATTTAACGATCTAGTAAAGAGCTGAAGTGAAAAATATTGCTATTCAACCAGGTTATCGATAATTTGGAAGAAATATAAGATTTCAATGAAAGGTCGGACAATGTTTGTGAAGTTTTACGAATTAGATGTAGTCGATATATTAAAAAATCGAAACTAGATGGACTAAGAAGATTAATGACAATCTAACAAAGGGTATTGTCGGATATAGTTACAATAAAACTAATTTCATCAGTGATAAGGCCAATTTGAAAGAAATACTCGGTTAATGCCTCGAGCTTTCTAGTAATATGTCACATCCATCGCGACATTGAAATTATTATTAAATTCGCTAATTTCGTGGTCCGCTTGACCAATTAATATATTGCAATTAATTAAGGTTTTTTTTAGTTAAGGTAAAAAAAAATCAATGGGATGAGCGGGATTCGACCCAAGATCTTCGGCTTGATACGCCGCTGCGCATCTAGATCTGACTAAAACGTTTCTAATTTTTTGTTTATGCTGCGAGGAATAACGAAACAATACTGCACTGCATAATGTTTCGCCTCTCGGTCGGGGTACCCCCTCGCGTGAGTCATTTCTGTTTGGGTTTAGCAAATAACAAGGCACATGCACCGTATAGTCAGTCATGGATTATGCTTCCAAGCTGTCACGGAACCGTAATACGTCAACGAGTAAATTAAAAACAAGCCACACTACAGAACCGGAAGTTCGATAAAACAACAATATAATTATAAATTTATTGACTGACGGTAACGGCATGTGATGCTAGGTCGCTATGTATAAATAATTAAATAAAATGTAAACAAAGATGTCGAAATTTTATGTATTTCTGCAATTTGGTGTTGAAATGGATAATCAAACTTTATATCAAATATTATGATTTTATTAATCCCGCTCTTGACGCCGACCTTTTTTTTTATTTCAACCAATACCTAACATAAAACATTAATTAATTGAAAGAATATTAACAAATTTGTTGAAATCGTGAGGAGCGGTCAAAAATGAGGGTAGTTTGTAAAACTACCTTTTAAACCTTTTTCATTTTTTTCGGGCCATCTTCTGGGCATAAAGTAACGAGCTATTCTTGTAATCATATTGGTATTACCTAAGTTATACGATCTCAATGAAAAAGGTGGGACAAATTTTTGGTTTAGTGAATTGGATAATAGTTGATGGCACCACAAGAAAAGAACTATTTCATGCCCAGAAGAAGTACAGATTTAAGGCCGAAACACCGCAAAAAAGACTTGTTTTTTTAACAACTACATTCACTAATAAACGCACATCATTAACCAACTATTGTTCACTCCTTTTGTTATAACATAAAATAAAATCCTAACAAAAAACCAAGGAACTAAATCAATTTTATTGCAATAATCACATAAAATGTCATAGTTCATCAAGGAAAAACCCTTTCGGTATTTATATTGTTGCATGAAATCGAAATAACGGGTCATTTTGAGTGTGAATTGGGCCCAACCCACTAATTTGTTCAATGAAAAGGTGGTCTATCGGGCTAAATATTTATATTTTTTAATGAAGCACCGTTATTCAACCTGTCATAATTTGATATTAAAAATTTTCCAAGGAGGTGGGGACGAAATTCAAATATAGTTTTAATACCATCCATATTTTCAATGTCTAAAGCTTATGTGCGGCCGCGACGGCAGTTCGTAGGGGCCAGGATAAGAGGATTAGATTAACATTTCCAATAAACCGGAGGCGTAGTACAAAAATTCCAATATATAAACGATATCAAAAGTCACAGTGGAGGATTATGATAAAATTACGGTTGGTGGGGGATCGAGTCTCCCTTTGGTTCCATTATGAGTTAAGTGCCGAAGTGTGTGTGGCCTCACAGATTTACAAGTCTTGTCTAAACACCTAGCTTGTCGGCTTATCCCTTTGATCTCGGACTACAAAGTGAGCCGCCTTCCTCCTCTTCCCCACCCTCAGCTGACACCACCCTTTAACCAAACGGCCTGTATTTACCTCTAATTTTCCCGACCCCGAACCCACCTGTTGATCCTATTTGTTTACCTGGACGTCTTTTCATAAGAGGAACGGAGAAAAATTTACTTTATAATTACAGATGTCAGCGGTGATCGAAAAAAAGTTTTATTGGTAAGGGTGACTGCTCTTTTAAAAATAAAACCCTTTATGTGAATTAAGGAGGCAACATTTTCTGAGCACACGCTTCTCATATAAGCTTTAAAATAAAAATACATAAAATTAAACAGTTAAAACTACAAATTTATGAGATGAAACCTTGCGTACTTGCGAAAAGAGCATAAACAAAAATTGTAGCCCGATCGAGTTGCCATACTTGCATACAAATATTCACCCAATATTGTTCTTGTTAGAAATTTAATGTATAAGATGTGTACCTTACATACTTAAGAAATAGATTGCCATTATTTTGGGTTACCTATCCTTGTTGTCTTGGTCTATTTAGCCATACGAGTTTTGGCTCATCGTCATCATCGGTGCTCAGATGCCTATCCAAAAATTGGCCATATTTAGTAAAATCCATCAGATTGGTAACTATGGGTTTTTACCGTATAGACACCATGAAGAAATTAAAAAAAAAATACTATTGTTAATTGGCGTTTCGGTCTGCTATATGAGTTTCTGCGTTTCGCCGTGTTCAGTGGTTCGTTGGTTACAAAGGAAAATAGCCAGCAAACCATTTAAGATGGAGAAAAGACGATCTGAGAAGCCAAACCAAGGCGGATAGATTATCGGAAACGATCAAGGTTTAAGGAACAAATATTCCAACATAACATCGTGTTACGATCTTGCCACGAACAGTCAACAGACACTGTAATCTTTAACGACGTCGTAAACCTTTTTCTTATTGATGTTAGATCTAGAACAGCATTTTAAACCTCCTACCAAACGAAATAATCCTCCTGAATTCACTAATTTCCTGGTCCACTTGACTAATTAGTAAATTATAATTAATTAAAGTTTTATCTCAACTAAAAACCCTAATTAATCCTCGAACGGTTGACCCCTCCCAGAAAACAAGAAGAAATCTCTCAATAATGAACTATCATCATAGCTGACAATATGTCGATTAGACTCTTTTTTTGATAAGTTTCTTGTATCATTCACTTCGAATGAAGGTTAACTCAAAATATCCCCACAAGCCAGTTTATGGAAAAATTCGACTGTGTAGGCTACTTAACATTAAGGTCTGGTGTAGTCATTTTTCAGATATGAATATTATAAGTAATGCTGCAATACGAAATAGGCCATAATTGGAATTATGAGGACTTTTTTTCTGCATTTAGCAAGATTTGTAAGGAACCATTTCAGCTTACACGAAATTTTGGTTAAAACTTATGTAACAGATAGAATTTAAGACATTGTTGTTGATTTTAAATATGAATTGAATTTAGTAGGAGCGGATTAAAATGTCATTCATCGAGGGTCAATTTTAGAAGTAGCTCTTCATATCATTCACACAAAATAAAGAAAAATCGTGTAGTTGCATAAAAGATTCTCTCAAATGTTTATTTATGTGCTGTGTACCCTGGTCCGATTAAATTAAAATAATTTAAGTCAAAAACTATTTTCTGTGATGTTTATGTACTCACCAAGCGAAAATAATTAATTATATTAATATTTCCCCTAACAACAGTTGTAATCCGTTCGTTTTATGTTTAATGGCAAACATAGAAAACCGGGGGAACAAACTTTCCAAATAAATATAAGTAGCAAAAAAGAAAAAGCCTGAAAAGGAAGGAAGGGGAGAAAAAAATTGAAAACGGGCTATCTACTGTTGCACAGATGGATCTAGAAAGCAGGAAGGTACGTGTCCCGTCTGGTGCTCCATGTTCAGAACCCATGTATACACCAGTACCTTCGAGGCTGAAGTTGATGTCGTTGAAACATGTACCCAGTCCAATTTGAACAAATGGTACAAAAACAAGGATGTAGCTATTTTGTCAGATTGCCAAACACAAGTTCATAACATTACCGTAAAAATAGCGCTGAATTACAAAACAAATAGATTAGGTTTAATAAAGTCACTCTCTGCTGGGTTCATGTGAGGTCATGTGAGAGTAGAGGAGAAAGACAGAGCAGACGATCTTGCAAAGAAAGTGAATGCCATACAGCTGATGTACACTGAGTAATTAGACAAAACTCGAAATGCAAATGAGGAAACTGTGGGATTCACTCATGGGACATAAACAATCCTCGGACCTTCTAGCAAATTCGGAGCCTGAATGGTCTTCAGAAGAAGATTGGTATTACGCAATACGGCACGTGCAGATTCTGCATCGTAGAAGCAAAGTTGGCTTCGACACAACTACTAAAAACTGTGCCGCTACATTGACCGAAAAAAGAAATATTTTGGAATGCACAACGAAATCGTAAAAGAAATTCAACCACTGAAGTCAGGACAACTAAATTTGTTGAAAAACTAGTACTGTGATATAAGTACAAAATGGCGGGGGCTTAAAGCAGCTCATTATCAAGGCAGTGTATTACACACCCCGAATATCACATCTGCATCTAGACGACCTCGGTGATCGAGTGGTTACTATTACCGGCAAAACATGGAATTTTAGCTGGTAGCCCAAGAGGACATCAACGTGGCAACTGATACAAACATAAAGTCAATCTCCACAGTGCTCCAAATTCCGTTCCTTGTTTTTATATCAACGGATAAAACAAATTTATGAAAAAAGGAGTACTTTTCGTCTGGACAGAAGGGGTGGATTACATTGAATTCGAAAGTGGAGTAAGGCGGATGAACAGGCTGACGATGGATTTCAAAATCATTTGGGTGGAGAGGCTTAAGTTCATCTCGCTTTCAGATAAAAAGACTCGTTTTGTCTTCCTTTTATATTTAGTTTTTTGTTTTTAATTTTGTCTCGTAGGCATTTCATGCAACATTTTCAACCAAACTTGTTACTGACCTAAAAATTAAGTTCTTGCTTTTGTTCAAAATTTGGTGAACATATACAATATTTTCTTTCATTTAGCCAGATTAGAGATGTACTAGGTGAAGATAAAATTGCAGCCAAGAAAAATAATGTCTGACAAACATCCAGACAAACAGCTACAGCTATTTTACCAATTTGGTATACCTTCCTCTTTCCCGCTCACTTTTTAATCGAGTAGTTAGATGAGATGAAGGCATCAAATATTCAAGCCCAATTCGAATTTTTACTTGAACTTGAGACCTCAGCGGGGGCGGTGATAGATCATGAAAAATAAATTAAAGTGACGACAAAAGATGCGTGGAGTGGCTTAATTTAATAAAAACAAGAGCCGCCGAATATTCCTAACAGACCCTAACAAAAACAAAAATGAAGATAAAAGTAAAGAATGGAACAAGCGGGAAAGATGTACAAGGTAGATAAAGCAGACTCAGAAGTGGAGGAGGAGGCCAGGTGAAAATAGTAAAGGTGTGGTTGGGATTCCGAAGGAGAGAAAGAGAGAGAGTGAGAGAGAAAAAAAAGAACTTTACGGCCGCCCCATCAAGAAGCCCCGGCTTACGAGAATCATTTACATTTTCAAATCCTCCCTGATGATCCTAGACACGGGGATCCGTTTGCCAAAGCTCACCTTCATAATGGGAGGATCACAAAAGTGTATTCTAAGCAAATGCATGAAATTATAAAACAATTCCAAAATATAGAAAGTGCAGATAAGTGAACTACTAAGTAATTAACATTATACATGTTTAAAAGCGAGGATAAGCAACTCAGAACTTTCGAAAAGACTAAATTGCATAAAAGTCAAGATGAAATCCAACAATTAAAACATATTCCTTCCGTAACAACCCCGTTGATTCAAGCTCGCCCAAGTATTCATTGAAAATTGACAAATATTTTTCCAAAATCATAACTTTACTCTTACACACATATAGATTTGTCAATTCCATAGCCATAAACGGTAGAATCCATACCACACGTGGAAATCTTAATCATAATGTGCAGTTTTTTTATCGTGCCACGTTTCGATCTTTATGAAGATCATCTTCAGGGCCTGGAATTTACATTGTACATGGGGATCTTTTGCATTGTATAAATTCACTTTTCCACATCCTAAATGTATTTGTTAAATGTAAACAATGTTTGTAAATCCCAGGCCATGAAGATGATCTCAATAAAGATAGAAACTTATTCAGATATCGTGAGAGTGCCTCTCAACACGACATGGCACAATTTCACAGAAGACAAACACTTTGAGTCCTGAAGATGATCTCAATGAAATATCGAAACGTTGGCACGATAAAGAAAATGTTTTTCTGATACCTACATCACACCAGACCGCATCTCACGATATCTGAATAATTATCCATTAACGGTCACTAATCTCTACAAAAGGATAGAAACGTTTGCAAGAAAAAGAAAATGTTTTTTCTGAAACCTACGTCACACCAGTCTGAATATGTATTCATAATTTGTGGTATTATTTACTGTTAGTTAATGATTATTTGGAAATTGTGATATACGGTCTGGCATGACGTAGGTTTCAGAAAAAACATTTTCGTGCCATGATGATTGAGATCATCTACAGGGCTCAAAGTGTTTGTCTTCTGTGTAATTGTGCCATTCTTGCATGTCGTGTTGAGAGTGTTTTTTTTACGTTTTCTCGTGGAAATACTTCATGTTATGAAATTCGGAATACTTCAAAGTTCATATGTAAAGTAAAATCCTCCTGACTTTGTTGCTGATCAGAGTAAAAGTGTTTGTTTTCTGTGTACATGTGTCGTGTGGTCACTCTCAACACAAAGATGATCACGATAAAGATCGAAGTGAATAATAACACACTTCAGAAACATAAACAGATCTGACTACTTCACACAAAGTATTCGTATTAATAATTCTGTGAATCTAATTTAAATGTTTAAAAATTTAGTTTGTTTTTTCCAAAAATTAAATTAGAAATGTCTAGAGAGGCTGTCTCAAAAGAACTTTTCTGATCAAAATGCAATTCAAGCTCTTTTCAATGTTCTTTTGGATTTCCCCCAAAACGAAAATTCAAGAGCAACGACATTTATATGTTGAAAACCATATTTACGTAGTTGATATAACACGGTGAATATTTGCAAAAGGATTGGGGATCGATCCGTGGTTTATACGAACGTTTTGTTGCATGTGTGGTTACAATCATCTGACGAACTTTGTGAATTACTATCAAATTATAATACAAGACTAAAAATGTACTACTGGACAATAAGAAGCGTAAACAATACCAGCAAGAATTCGAAACAGCGATAGAAGCACTGTTAACAGGAGAAAACAAATAGGACAGCACAAAAAACAGCATTAAATAGACGACCACATAACGGTAAAGAGAAATGAAACATACATACTTACGAATCTATTTTTAATAGGAGGAAAAACAAAAGACGGATTTTTATATCATCATTTAAGGACAACGATAGCCAAACCAAGCAATGCAACTAACCTCCCACAAAATTAATTCATGAGGTGCAGAAAGGACGAATGTAAATCAATGAACCTCGAAAAATGCACAACTTAACACACTAAACACGCCCAAAATCTCATGAATACACGAATCAACAACACTTTACAAATTAAAAACGAAAAAGAACCGAGTTCGCAATTAACTGGAACAAACTACAAAGAAAAAAACACTCACAGCTAATCATCAAAGGCGCCGACAAACTAAGACAACAACGACACACCTTTCACGAACTTACAAAAAGAGATCCTGACTAAATGAAAAAGCAGGCAACCCAATGGTGAATATGCTGAAAAACGTCTGACAACAGAGCATGATAATGCTGATAAGGAAGATCGGAAAGGCTGAAAGAAAGTTCGTACCTTCGTAGACTTCAAGAAAAATAGAAAATGACAATATTTAGCCTTGCATGTTCTTACTACTAACGTAAGTTAAATTTCCCGGACATATGTCATGTTAAAATAGAAATGTTTTTCTTACTATTCCTTGCATGTTGAAAGATACTTGGTTTTTAAAACTGTCATCCGGGGGAAAATAATGTGTGAAAAGCTGGTTTTTATCTTTTTCTAACTATTGTCTAACGATTTCTCGCACAAACATGTTAGACGAACATTTCCCCTTGTTTGACGTCGGCGCTTTTGAACCTGGAACGTTCAGAAAGGTCGCCTACTTTTGTACATTAGGTCCAAGAGCGTGAAAACAATGTTGACCGTTTTGCTTTTCCTTCAAGGATGATTGTCTGGAGAAAGGACTTGTCAAAAGTTGAAACGGGTGCTGAGTATGTAATTTAGGTATGTAGAAATATCTTTTTTGGTGAGGGGCGATACACGCCGTTTAGACATTAGCCATCAGGTAAATCTATTAGGTTAATCCACTTTGTAAAATTAGTGTCTTAATTTTGATGTGTAGTTTGCAAAAATATTTGTGCGTTTCAACAACATTAAAATTTCTTTCAATTAATTATTTTTATGTAAGGTCTTGCCTAAGATGAAAAAGTTAAGTGCACGAGCGCGATTCGAACCCATGATGACCACCACTTGAGCTATCGTGACTTGAGCTGTGTATTGAGCCGGAAGTCGAGGGTTCGAATCCCGCTCGTGTATTATTCAAATATCGTGAGATGCGGTCTGGTGTGATGTAGGTATCAGACCGCATCTCACGATATTTGAATAATAATTCTGTCATTTCAAGAAATTCCAATTACCAGACTGAAGCAAGCAGTTACAGTTTCCAAATAGTTACCAATTATAAGAAAAATAATGTTATAAAACTATGGAAACTCCTAGGTTCAATTTACTTTCGGCAATATTTCCTTTGATTTGTCGGGAATTGCCAAGGATGGGGTTTAAAATAAATTGGACGCCGAGCCGGCATATTTTACGAGGGCTGAAGTTCCTCAATTGTCAAAAGGAGTAGTGACGAGCTTAAGGATTAACGGTAAAGTTTTACAAAATTATCGGCAATTTGTTTGTTCTGCCGACGGTGATTTTTGCCCATTGTCCCTTGGGGTTTTCTCTTTGAAATGATGCGCAAAGGTACCGATCGCTACTTGGCCTTAATTGCTTTCTTTGCAGTGACGACAAGAGAACTGTTAATCTTGGGCGCTAACTTTTAAAATATTCCTGCTATTTCTCTCAAGATCTCCAAACAATTATTTCTTCTAATATTCTTTTAATATGCCAGCTCTGCGACGCGAGACTCAACATAGAAAAAATATTGTTTTATTTTAGGAATAATTATCTTTTAACGGTCACTAATCTGTACACGTTTTACTTTATTTGGAGAAAGGTGTCCTCAATTAGTTTGGGGGCAATGAAAAAATGAAAATTTAATATGCGTTGTGAGAAAGAAATAATTTATGTCCAATACAAAAAGTATTAGTTTGCAATTATATCCACACGAAATCTGTGATATGGATAATACCGCCAATTCATCATAAATTAATGAAAACAAACAAAAAAATTGCATAAAATTATAAAATGTGTAATTTCCACTTAATTCCTGTGGGGAGATTAACATGTAACTTGGTCCTTTCCGATCATCTGGACCGTCTAGCTTCGCCTGGTCTCTATTTGTACTTTGTTGAAGAGTGTCCTCGTTGTTATTTGCTAATTATTTAGAAATCGTGAGATGCGATCTGGTGTGTGATAGGTTTCAGAAAATCTTTTTCTCTAGCGTCCCAACGTTTCGTCTTCAAAATCCAATATATATAAACATAAAAAAGCAAAATCTCACTGGCATTCTCAACACGACAAGGCAACAACAACAAACAAGAATGGCGCAATTACACAGAAGACTAACACTTTATGTGAATATATAAAAAAATCTATTTTGCATTGCATAAATTCACTTTTTCACATCCAAAATGTAATTGTTAAATGAAAACAATGTTTGTAAATCCCAGGCCCTGAGGATGATCTCAATAAAGATCGAACGTTGGCACGATAAAAAGAAATGTTTTTCTGAAACCTACATCACACCAGACCGCATCTCACGATTTCTAAAAAATTACCGATTAACGGTCACCACTCACACGCTGCTGGGTTTTTTATCCCTTTATTCGACCGTTTATTTCCACTTTTAATTTGTAAGGAGCTGTTAATTTGCGTAATCATGAGTTTTTTGCACGATGCTTGATTTGATTGAATCATTGCATGTTGTGCTGTGTATACGTTACTATGTTTTTGGACACTTTATTGTTTGTCCTTCCCTTCCATCATGGATTTTTATTGAGGGGAGGGAGGTTGCCCTAAAAATCCTTTATATGACCTTTGCCTGTAAACACAAGTGTTTCATTTAGCTCCTTGTCTGTCTGTCCGTTTTTTTTATATTTTTTTTGTTTTTTTTAAGCACATTGGCATGTTATTGTTTATGTAGTTTGTTTAGGGGGTTAGTCTAGTCGATGTTTCAGTCTCAAGGTTCGATTATTATTTAGATGGGTTGGTCTGGAAGACGAGTTTCACCATCAGGTCGAATAAGTGAAATGAATTTTTAAAAAATACATATACGCTATAGCATTTATATTTGACCTTGAGGTATTCTGATAGAGAACAATAAAACGCGTATGTCCTTCTTGAAAACTGAATACTGCACGTGACAACTTACTTTTTCATCTCAACCGAAACTTTAGATTAAAACTATAATTAAAAACAATAATAATGAATAAATTATATCATACACGCTCAGAGCAGGAGCCAGCCAACGATTACATTGTACTTATTAAAAAAAATATTTTCTTTTAACTGTTAAATACTTCATTAATTATTAAATTAAATTTTGAGATTTCTACATGTTGTGTGAGGGCTTATGAGAACATGAAATTTAGTCTCTACCGATCATTTTGGTTCCTATCCTCGCTGTTGTCAGTTGGGTTCCGGCCTTTCCCAATCTACACTGTTTGGTTCAAAATAATGATTTCAAAGGCAAATTGTTCTCATAGAACAGCGTCTATGTCGAAAAATGTGCCGTTGAAGATGGTGAAATGCCGAAACGCGTATGACGGACCGATCCAGCGAGGGTAGGCAGACCAAAACCATCTGTAACGACCAACTTTGAAACTGTATAATTGGTTTTACACATTAAGTGTTAATTCGATACTTTTAATCCAAGGTTTTCGTTGAGATGAAAAATCAAGTGTCACAAGCGAGATGCGAACCTACGACCTTCAACTTAATACGCTGACTCACATCGCTATCGTGACTTCGATCTACCCTGACATCTTATCTCAACATACAACCTTTCGAATTTTATTCCGAAATCGTGAGATGCGGTCTTTCGAATTTCCTCTCGTTTTGCCATATTTTAAATGCCATGAAATCAGGATTTGTTTATCGGCGACTTGTGCAATGGCCACGTAGGGTTACGAAGTACCTATTACATTAAACCACATTTGTATTTTGTACACATAATTGACTATACTAATTATCGTAGTTAACGTGGGTTCGAATACTACTCGGGTCACTTTTTTTTCATATCAACCAAGACCTTAGACTAAAAATATAATTGAAATAATTCGTATGCCAATCTATGACAACTAAATTGTTTCCCTACAACACAGATCGCATTCAAACATAGTTACATTAGTATCAGACCTAATAATAATCTAACAATATTTAGGTTGAAATTGATCCTCACAACTCATCAAGATTAGTTTACTCTTAGCTTGGTTTGAATTGGAGCATCAGGTTGACCAACAAACAGTTATTAACTACTACAATAAAATCACATACATAGGGTGTCCCATGCCCAGACTTCAATACTTCACGAGCTTAACCTACTAGTCAGTTGAACTAAATAATCCTCCTCCCTGTCCATGTTATTTTAATTGTATTCAAAGTGTTTTTCAAGTTAGTTCAGCCTGTCACACCTTTAACCAATAAAGCTCAACGTAACTCATGAAATACTAATGCTAGTGTAAAATTGATTGTTCAAAATTTTCACTATATTTGCTTCCATTATTCAAGAAGGGCGTTTTGAATGTTTATTTAACGGTTAGAAACTTGTGTTGCTACTTGTTTAACTTTCTATTGTATTAAACTCTTTTTTTTTTTTTGTTTGCTTTGTACAAATATCATTATTTTTAATAGAATTTTCAAAATCTTAATGATTATTTTTTTAAGAATTAATTTTTTAGCAATTAATTAATTTTACATTGGTGTTAATTGACCTTGAGAAATAAAGAATACATACGTTTACAGATTTTAGTAGTGGCAAAATTTCTGCAAGCTTCATAACAGTCAGTTTTTTACAGATTTACAGAATAGAAAATCTTACTTAAATTTAAGACAAGAACTTCGTAATTCGGAAAAGTTTATATTCCAAGTAATTGTTTGCTTTCATTTACAACAAAAAATCTCATAGGGCTTTGAATGTTCTTTCCGTTCGTGGAATAAAATTTACAGTAGGATTAACATTT
Source organism: Cimex hemipterus (assembly GCA_039619505.1). Classification (NCBI taxonomy): domain Eukaryota; kingdom Metazoa; phylum Arthropoda; class Insecta; order Hemiptera; family Cimicidae; genus Cimex; species Cimex hemipterus. Next base: position 28,129,558 of record CM077104.1, on the reverse strand, counting down.
ATAGGATACGAAACACAAATGAAGGAAAAACAAATTCATTTGTTACTGCCAAGGTTTTAACCTATTTTAATATCTTCATCAGGGCAAAACAATCTTAAATATGTCTAAGTTGGACATATTTCAAATTTTTTACGGACGATCTTATATTTTCTTCAAGACCGACTCGGCATAACATTGCCAAGGACTGATTGTTACAGTGATTTATCAGCCCTGAAAGCACACGGGAGTATGAAGATACATACAGAGGTATCAAAAATACCGGTAGTCTTACTCGTTAAGATTGAATTCGAGTCTTTGCAACGGTTATCAACGTCTGTTCTACTCTCCCTTCACTTTCCTTTCACCCCTGGGCAATACGGTATGGGGCCAGAAACAGGTGGATCTCGCAACTCGCCCTGGAGCCCTTGGGGCGAAACGAGCCCACAAGGTGAACAAGAAAGACAAGAAGTTACCAAGGCCAGGTCTAATACAATAATTGAGCGGTAACTTGTAAGAAGCCGCTTCTCTGTAATCAACTGAAGCCTTCCGACCATGGGCTCAAGCAGTAAGATTCTAACTGGAGATTAAACTGGAAACACCTTTTGCTAAAATGGGTTTTTCTCCTTGACAAGAGACACAAAAATCCGAGGGGTATCGTTCTGCCGTTTATCGATGCGACCTTCTTCCAGACTTGTTGATCCGATTTCAAACTCTATAAAAAGTAAAAAGGTGCTCCGACCGATTCTATCGGAAGATACCGGCGACGGTCACCTTTACTACCTATCGGTTTTGACGAGGTTATCTCCGTTTCAAATATATTTTTCCGCTTGTTTTTTATTTTCGACTCGAAATGACAGGTCTCAGATTAAATTCGAACCGTGGTGGAGTATTGTTAAAATACTCGTTTCCATGGATCAAACCGTTCCTTGTTGGATGTTACAGCATTTGTAGATTTCATCAGCTGGACCTTACATTTCATAGGTAGCAGTTGCTAACTAATGTAAATCCGAAACAGCAATAACCAACTGTTGCTAGTTCGTAAAATTTTTCTTCAAAAGAAAACAACAAACTCATGATTGTCTATCCAAAATTTTTCATCTCCCTAAACCCGAATGCAGTCATAATCGTTTCACCCAATTTCATACTTCATCCTACGTTTTCCATTATTATTTAGAGATCAGGGATGTTGATTTAGAAAAACATTTTCTTTAACGCTACGTTTCGATCTTTCTTGAAACCAACTTCGGGGCTCAACATGAGTTTTTTAAACCTTCATCGCAACAGACAGAATCTCACTATCTCCAAATAATTGACGGTCACTAAATACTATAGACTTTTTTCTATTAGTTTAAAAAAACAATGTTGATGATGGTGTTTTCATTTTGATATTTGATTTTTTTGACGTAATAAATTGAAATGGGATCACATGTAGTATGTTTCGTTTTAAACAACAAATTAACATTTTTTATAACATCTACAAGAGTAAGCAGTTTAGATGAATGATAATGCATCAGATCTAATATTTCAGGTGGGCATGTGTTAATAATATGATAATATAAAACATCACACAATATTATGCCAAAAACATGTCGGCGATCAGACGTAAGTCAATTTCATACGTTCTTCAACATAGGTAGCAACTTGACGAGATTGATTTCAGCTTTAATATTACATTCAATAGATTCCGTGGTCCAAATTGACCAATCTAAAATTTATTTATTAAAGCTTCAATTAATTAATCTTTATGTAATGTATTGGCTTAGATAAAAAGGAGCGAAATGGCAAAAACGAGGAAAATTCGAAGGGAAGTTAGTGTCCGAGTGGATGGAAGTCACGATAGCTCGAGTGGTAGAGCAGCAGCGTATTTAGCCGAAGGTCGTGGGTTCGAATCCCGCTCATGATGCTGACTTTTTTTTATCGCAACCAACACCTTAATATTATAATTGTGTAATAAATTCCCCTGGTCTCTAACTTTTTATACACAATCCTACATACCTACTAGCACAGGCATATAGATAGATTTATAGGAAATATTTCTTTACAACTCGGGCACAACATTGAAAAATATTTCTAAAATTGACATGGATTTATATCCGTCTGGCACCGTCTGGTCATATTATGTGAAGTAAATAATTAATACTGGACCCAAAGACTCCTTTGATCGTCATAGTAATTATGTACGTCCATGACAAAAAGAGTGCCATACTGACGACAATCCTGGTTAATAATTGTTAAAATGTTGACATGTTCGCTACTAGCCAGTTAATAACAGTCAAGATTAGGAACAAGTTTTTTTCACTGGTTTGTATTACATTAAATGAAAAGTATCGTAGAATATAAAATTATTAGTTTGGTAGGCGGATAAAAAGCTGTTTAATGTCTTTTCTTAAGCTGGAGCAATACAATTCTGGGCCTTTTTAGATGTAAAGCAAGCTTTTAATCGGGTTTGGCATCCGGGCTGTTCATGCTCAAGCTCACACTTCTTTCCACGTACTATCTCATTCTGCACGTTTATCTCCCAGTTTTTCCGAGTCATACTTCTCTATCCAAATCGATGATATCTGGCCCCCACGCGATATACAGCTGATGTTCCGTCACATGCTCCATCCTCACTAACGTATGCAGACGATACCGCAATCTTCTTGGTCGATCGCGTTATTTTCCCTCGAAATCTTCAAGAACAACACCCACAACTAGAGTTTTATGAAAGAAAACAATAAAAATTACAACAGGCCATTCTCAATAATGACACATGTACACAAAAAACAAACACTTTGAGCCCAGTAGATGATCTCAATAATGATCGAAACGTAGGCTCTATAAAGAAAATAATTTTCTAAACATACGACACACCTGCCCGCCTCTCATGATCTGCAAATAATCATTATCTAACGGTCACTAAACACAACACATTACAATTAAGATTTACATTTGTGGTATGGCATCTACCCGATTATGGCGATTTCATTGACAAATCTGTACATGTGTACGCGCAAAGTGGCGTTATATTATGATTTTGGCAAATTCTAAATTTTTTAAGAATACTTGGGCGAATTTGAACAATGAGGTTGTTACAGAAAGAATATGTTTTAATGTTGTATTTTTTCCTGCTTCCCTTGATATTACTTCTTTCCTTCCGAAATTTGTTAGGAGATTCTCGTATTGTTTGAGACCAATGAGTGAGTACCATTGTTCCCTCAAATTTTTATCTTCAGACTGAAGTATTCATTGATAGTGGGGATCCTACACCACAGAAGATTCTGGTCCTATCAGTTTGAGGGTGCACTGCAAGGGTGACCGCTTTTTCCTTGCCTTCTACACCCATATGTCCTGGGACCCAACAGAGACTGAAAGCGTAGGGTACAATCAAACGTTTCAACATCCGCCCCATCCAAACTGACCAATCCTTAATCTTAGGAATGATGACGAAAAATGACCCATTTTATGTACCGAACGAGACTGACTACGAATGCAGACTTAAACTGCAACTTAAACTGCTCTTTAATGCAAGATGATATCAGCTTTTTTCATTGAAAATTTCACAATATCCTTCCAACCACCATAAATCAGCATGTCCAAAAACTACGACAAAATCCCTCGACACACCTCGCCGACTGAAGACACGATAGTCACGAGATCTACTATTTCATTGTTAAAATTTTTTTTAAAAACAACTTCAGTGTCTGTTTGATGGGTAGTGATTCAATGTTGCAGGATGTAACAGAATTTTTGTTTCTTTCTTCTTGAGAACTGGGAGGTTATGGACTTGTCGCCTTCCAATTATTTTAGTAAATCAGACGGTTTTCAGCTTCTTTACATCTTCTTTTGTGTGAATATGGAATATTTTTTTAAATGATAAAACTATACAACTTTGGCTAAGACAATTTATCGCATATGACCTGCCTGTCCTTGCTTTTGGTTTCAAATGAGCACCATTGAAGGTGTTGTACATCTTTTAACAACGTAAAACCAATTTCAATTATGTTATTACTACGATGATGATGATGATATTTCGGGGTGTTGTATACTGCACCCTTTAATAGCTATTGTATCCCCCGTTCTCTGCCTAGAGCACATCGGTGAGCCCTATTTCATCAAAAAACTTGATTAGTAGGCCCGGTTTTATTGGTTGAAGCTCTTCTATGGTCACATTGTACATCCCAAAATACCTCCTCCTGCGAGCTAATGTTGCTCCGCAGTTTGTTAGTAGATGTGTTGGTGTCTCTTCTGCTTCTTTGCAGAATCTGCATGTGCCATCTTGGATTATTCCAATTTTCTTTAGATGTCCATTTAATCTACAGTGTCCTGTTAGGATTCGCAGTCTATTCCTGCCTCCTTTGACACATTCTGTAATTTCTTTCTTCCCAAAATTGGTAAGAAGATTCTTGGATTGTCTGTGTCCAATAAACGAATTCCAATGTTCCCTTATTTTCTTTTTGTCCTCCTGTCTGAGATATTTATTGATAGTTTGGGTTTCTTACCACAGAAGGGTTATGATATTACTATATAAGATAATCATTTTACAAATTAATAGTACATGAAACGTTTGATGTGCTTTGACTTTGTACCTTGCTCAGACAGACCAATGCATGGAGGATAGGAGGACCTAAATGATCACTACAAGCTCTAGAAATAGTATTCCATAACGGACCAGCTGAAAGAGAAATTACGGATGGTTAGCTAAAGAAAGAATAGGAAAAATGCTATCGTTTCCGAACTCGCCCAAAGCGAGAAGTGGAACGACGCACGCTGATCTCCCAATAATTTACATTCCACCGGAACTCTTTCCAAAATTAAAGAGCGTTTATCGATTTCCAATCACCTAATTACAGCCCGAATTGTGACCAATCGCAAATTACTGTATTCACAAAACTTTCTCATGGCACCGGACAGATTACAGAGCAAGCCGCGGGGGGCTATCTGGAATCTTCGCAATTTAGAATTAACCGAGCCGGGAACAGCACGGTACTCGCATACTAGTCGAATTCTTCAGGGGCCTGTTGTTATTTCTGAAAAGAACTATCACGATGAAAAATTTACCCTTGAAAATATTTAATTCATCACAATCGAACTGGTCATAAAATTTTTGGCTGTTTCATCCAAAAAGAGAATCGATCTAGTAGGACCTTAACTAACGGATCTAAATACAAACATTACCATTTCATAAATAACAGTATGTCTTTGTTAAACAAAATTCATCATTTTTAGTTATAATTTTATCAGTATTACAATTATTTCAATTAATTATTCTTTTTTTGCATGGGCTTGGTTGAGATGGAAAAGGATTCGACACTACGATCTTCGGCTCCAAAAATCCTAACTGGGTTCGAATTCCGCTTGGGTCTAACTTTTTCATCTCAACCAAGACCTTACATTAAAAGTGTATTTAATTGAAATAATCAATATGTCAATTGAACCACTAATCATAAATCGATTAATATATTATAATTATTATTAATAATAACATTTTTCTTTTTAATGATCTAACTTTTTTAAATATTTTGTGGAGACTTCAAAGCAAATATTTTAAATTATTAATTACAAAACAACATATGTTTTTGTGAGAGGAAGTGAAATAGAGAGGTCTTTAGAAAGGGAATTAGAGAGAGAGAGAGAGAGAGAGAGAGAGAGAGAGAGAGAGAGAGAGAGAGAGAGGAGAGATTCTCTCAGCCCTAAAGATTTACTGAAATATTCCTTACTTTATTTTGGCAAAATTTGAAATTTGATTTAGACAGGAAGAAGAAGAAGAATTCTTTCCTTTTGTATTTCGTGTGTTGCGATTTTACACAAAAAATAATATTCTATTTAATCCATTAGAATTTATTATTAGCGGGTGGGTGCATGTTTGGTCAATTATTGATACAGAATTATGGATTCATTCACGTTTAACCTGCTAGTGAAATACGTAAGGTATTGTTTTATTATCCAATATAAAACGAGAACCGGTTACGCTCAACTGGGTGCACGAATTAATCCTCGGCCGCTATTAAAAAGAAGTTTTTTTTTTGTTAGTCACCTCACCGAGTCCGAATAAATCAAACCATGGTCCATTGAGCGGGCCCGGTTATGCAACTAAGGGAGATCTCGTTGGGAGGAAATATCCAGGAAGTCTCTCTTGGGCGGGCCGAACCGATTGCGAATGTCCTGCGTGGAATTTCTACAATTAATCTCTACACATTTCTACAACTTTTCACACAAAAAGGCGCAAATGCTCAGCTATTTGAAGACAATCCATGTAAATATATTTCACAGAAAAATATAGCTTGAAAAAGCAACAATAAAGCGTCGGCATTATTTCGTTTGATTTGCAGGAAATAGTCTGGATGATCTTAAATATATTGGACGGAGGTTTTTATGGGACCCGAAGTTTCAAAGGGAAAAGTGAAGAAGGGCTTAAGGATTAACGGTAAAAAGGTTTTACGAATTATTGGCTTTGTTTGTTCAGCCGATGGTGATTTTAGCCATTTGTCCCTTCGGTGTTCTCTTTGAAATTATGCGCCAAAAACTTAGTTTACAGCTAATTTTAATTCCTTTCCTCGAATCTGAGGACGATCAGAGAACACCGCTGCTATATAATTACCGCTAATCCAGGCTAACCTTTCGAAAGGATCTTCAGGGCCATTCAAGAAATGTGTGCTTTCAGTGTAGATGAGTCACGGTTGTGTGTCGTGTTGAAAGTGATACATACAAATAGACAGTGTAGTGTTTAGTGACCTTTAATTAGTGATTATTTGGAGAATAAGAGTTCTTATATATTCTTGCGTGCCGTTTTGAGTTAATAAATGTTTTTAAATAATTATTACGAATTCAGTTTTAATGTATTTATGTATCTCCGTTAATATGTACGTTTATAAGGATTCTCGGACAGTAAAAATTTAGTTCTCAGGATGGAGGGGCAATCTATCTCTTATTTGACCATTGAACCATTATTTGAACGGGAAGTAATTTCGAAAGAAAATAAGGAACCAAGCCAAAATTTTCAATAATGTAAATCAACTAGGCAAGAAAAATTGATTTTTTTTAATCGTAACCCGTGCATCCTCTTGTCATATTAGCCAGCACACGAAGACACGTTACACATTTCAGAAGTTCAATTCCCAGCAGGCCTATTCCTGGGCCACGACGGAAACGCAGATTTAGTTCGTTTTGGCTGAGCCAGAAGAATATTTGGTTTTTGGTGAGATCCTGGATCTATCTAGTTGTCTAGATAGATGGACAATAATTGTCTCGACTGGAGATTTATGGCGTAGGAGACACATTCCTAGCGACTACGAGAAGGTGACACGTTTAATTCTGTTTGGAATACCTCTGCCAAGATTAATCCACCTAACTGAAAAGTTTCGAAATGCTGGAAATTGGACACCACCCCTGTCAGTTATTTTGTTTTTTAATTAGAACCCAAAATAACGAACAATTGCTAGCATGTAAAAGTAATGAACAGCTTCTACGGGAACTCGGATAATTACTAATGTTACCTTCTATTGAAAAAGCCGACACACGTATAGTAAATAATTATTTAATCGACGTTTAATTAAGAAACGGGACGGCTACATCTCAATTCTTGGTTTCAACATCCGGGGCGCCTCGTCTAATTGAAAATTAGCGGTTTCGGCTTTCAAGATAATTATAAAGGAGGAGAGTTTTAATTCATTACACGGCTTAGATATGGAAGGTCTTCGAGAGGAGAGAAGGGGGACGAGCACGGGAGGTAAAGGTGGAAAAGATGGCCAGGGTTCATCGAACCAAATGGGGGCACTTGCTTACATTCCGATTACAAAAAAATAATCCCTACAATAGCAGACCATCCAGGAAATGGACATGCAATTCACTTTTTTCCACACCCTACATGTATTCGTTAAATTTAAACAATGTTTGTAAATCCCAGACCCTGAAGATGATCTCAATAAAGATCGAAACGTAGCATGTTAAAAAAAAAAAAGGTTTTTCTGAAACCTACATCACAACAGACCGCATCTCACGATTTCGGAATAATTATCGACTAACTCATCACTAATCACCACAATCACCGTGTTGTATCTTGCATCCATCTTCATGGCCTGGGATTTACAAACATTGTTTACATTTAAGAAATACATTAAGGATGTGGACAAGTGAATTTATAACATCAAAATAGATTTTATATTAAAAAAAAGTATTTCTACTTACTCAAAGTGTGATTTGTGTACTTATGCCATTCTTGCGTGTCATGTAGAGAGATGATTGTTTTCTGAAACCTACATCACAGTAGACCGCATCTCACGATATCTGAATAATGTTTCATAGCGATGATAGTTTGCTGCCTATTCCTCGCAATAACCTAGTACTCTTCGCTCAAGGAACATAGTTCAAAATGTATAAATTGTGGTAACTATTTACAGAAGGGATACGCTGATCAAGAAAAGTCTGAAAGGACCAACCTCCTCGGAAACGTTAAGAACTCTGTATTCTCATAATGTAGCTCTCTCTTTTCTCCGTGCATTCGTGTTTTATATTATAATACTATATGTAAATATGCATATTGTCCCCCTACCCCTATACCCTTTGTCGATTACACTCGTTGAAAGGCAAGACAATTAAGAGAAGAAGAACTGTTCCTTGTTCTTCAGGTCGGGGTTGACGTTTACTACTGATGGTCGTGCCTTTCCCTCAATTACACATCTCTTGGACTAGTTACCCCTTTATTAAACATAACGCGCATTGCTACTTCTGTCTACTAATTAAAAGGAATTTAAATGAGGTGATCTCGTGGGATCCTTTAATGGGCAAAATTGCTTGCACTATCTCCTTTCATCATCTCGGTACTAGGGGACTGGTTAGGTACCAAATACGGTTGGGGCAAAACTTTGAACATAAGCATTAATACGACCCGACGTACGGCACTCTAAAAAACACACACTGTTTATAAATAAGTTCATTAAGAACTTATTCGTAATTACTTCGTATATTATTCTCCAAATGGTATTTCTTTTTATTATACTTGTTTTATTTTTGAAAAAAGAAATTTAAAAAACAGTTCCTACTATATAAGAGAAGACAAGGGAGCATTCCAACCCATGAATCTTACTTCAGACGAAACGTATTATGCTAAAGAGGACATCCGCTTTGAAACGGCGACGTCTGTTTAGCACGGGGGATTTATTTTCCGTTTAATTATTCTAATTCTTGAACCGACTCGGTTTAAGGATGGAAGAACAAAGCGCTATTTTAGTAATCGGAGTAAACATAGCTCTCCCACTGGCAACACGCTAAACGGACGAAGAGATATACAGTACCACTTTTTAACTGCCCACCAATTTGACGAAATTTATCACTTTGTATGTGGTTACTTATACGTCGGTCTACTACTTTTCTCTCTCTCTCTCTCTCTCTCTCTCTCTCTCTCTCTCTCTCTCTCTCTCTTTTTCTCTATCAATAAGAGTAAAAGAGCGTTTAAAAGTAGTGCGTGATTTCATGCGTTTTCGCACACTTCCTATTCATACAAATTTTGATTTCACTGACGAAAAGCTATTCATTTCACCACTATTTAAAAAAATCAGTTTTTAGGTATTTCCTTTAGAAGTAAATCAGAAAATTAATTTAAAAAAGAAGATCCATACATGTATGAATAATGATAATTGATTATTTTGCTAAATTATAATTTTTTAACTTAGCTCTTAGTTGAAATGAAAACGTTACTGTATATTAGCTGAACCAAGACCTTAGATAAAAAGTATAATTAAAACAATTGTACATTGATCTTTCTAATTTCCTTCCCAATGTAATGAAGCATGCTTACCAACAAATGAAATAGTATGGCCAACATACCTGAAACAAATTAAAAAAAAAAAAGTTAAAACAACCAGGTTAACATATACATAATTTGCACAAACATAATTTGCTAGCTTAAAACAATCATATTAAAATATATTGATCATGTGTAGAGATTAGTGACCGTCTTTTATTGAGATCATCTTCAGGGCTCAAAAAAGATCGAAACGTTGGCACGATAAAGAAAATGTTTTTCTGATACCTACATCACACCAGACCGCATCTCACGATATCTGAATAAATATATTGATCAGTTTTAAGGGGGTTTCTTGAAATAATTTACAATTTTTTTTATATATTCAAAGAATAAAAACACTATACAACTCCAAAATTAAACACATTGTTAGCCATCGAAACCATCATCGAAAAATGAATTAAACATTGGCATTAACTGAATGATAGATAATAAATTGGCAGAACATTTTTAAACAAATTCGATGAAAAGGTATTGAAGAGGCCAAATTGACTTGTCTTATACCATTAATCATTGTCAAAATAAAGAATTTACCACAGAATTAATCTGTAGTAATTCGTTTCTGATTGTTCTAGGCTGTCGGATAGAGGTTTCAGTTTCTCAATTTAGTATTGTGAATTGTAATTAAGTGAAAAAGAGGCCCCAAACCGCCAACCTCACGGAGAAATGGACATTCAATAACTAAAAATTATCTGGGACAGATTTTGGGAAAAAGCTGAAACGCATCTTTGGCGTTATCCGTCGTCTTTATTAAGAACATCACCAGTGGAGAGAAACTGGCCGGTAGCAAATGGTGAAAAACAAACTCGGGAACACGTGTAATATATATTTAGATCAGAGGCGTTGGGGTAAGATAGGAAGACAGTAAAAAAAGGTTTTCGCTGTTTGGCAAACATCCATAAGAGCGTACGTCCCATTCCAGGTGACAATATGAACTGTCAACTCTTTCATCTTCAAAAGAGACAACCGCATTTGTCAACTGGATTGGAGAAAATTTGTAAAACAATGCTCGATTTGAAGAACTTAAAATGTGATAATATTATAGAAAGAATAATGTCCCATTATATATGTTTAGGACCTTTTAAGAAGATCAATACCACGGTTGAGAGCTTCGCTCCGGCCTCGTTTTCTCATTGCCTGCCTGAAGACAGGCCTAAGTCTTAAGACAAATAGAGGACACAGGGATAAAATAGATTTCTGAAAGAGGCCAATCGGGTCTGCCTCCATTTCACAATCCCATTTGAATCTTAGCTGAGCCGGGGAACTCCCTCAGGCACCAGCAATCTACTCCTGTCACATAGACAATGGATTCAGTGGAGAAAGAAGTGGAACGGGGTAATTTGGGTTTAACCCCTCCCGCCACCATTGTGTCCCAGGCGAATCCTTTGAATTTTTAACTCTGCAAACGAAAGAGGAGGTAGCGGGATTTACCGGGGGATTAGATGCGATGGATCCTTTGAATTGGGGATCAAGTTTGAAAGCATGTGATACTTGTTTTGCCAGTGGGGTTTGAGTGCTGAATTAATTTTTTAACGACGTACGAATTCTTAGGATTAACCGGGCTTTATTCTCCTATTGGTACTTACAGATCTTGTATTCTCTTTTTGGGTTACACCATAGATCCACTTCGTCTTGTGTAAAATGTTTAAACTTATGTGTTCAAATAATACAATACAAATGGTTCAAATTCATTTCTAACCAAAATTCAAAATTCGTAATATCATTCATGTTTTTCTGAAACCTACATCACACTAGACCGCATCTCACGATATCTGATTAATTAATATAATTAAAATTAATGTAAACATAAAATTCCTTTAACAAAAAGGAAAAGCAGTGTGGCCTAAAAATATACAAGCTGTGGCAAGGAAAAATCAAACAAATACGAGCAAATTATAGCAAGGTGGGGTCAGAAATTAGATTACTAAACTCTAGTCAGCGTACAACAAATTGAATTGATAAACGTCTGTTCTGAAATATATAACGAAAAAAACTGTATCGTTAATAATCAATCAGCGTTATACAATTTTTACAAGTTTTAGAGAAAAAAGAAAGTGAACATAACTATCACTTACAGAAAAAAAAAAAGATTATCCGTATACAATAATCGAAACAGACTATACGAATTTACATATTGAAGCAATAAATACTTATGTATACACATATGTATGTATTCATATGTGCATACTGGTAATTAGACATTCCACGGTGAAAATACCGAAATTGTTCAAAGTACCATGTTCAGAGAAGGTTCAGGGGGCAACTGTAAAAACAAAAGAACCACTTTACCAAGTTACTCATAACAAATGGCATGTGAAACTGAACCATTCAATTGAACATCACCTTTATTTACGTTTTAGATTACCTACATAAAAACTAAAATAATAACATTATAACAACTGTACGTCATCAAGTTGATCAAATAAAGCCCTGCTCTATAGGTACCCTAGAAAAAATATATGTTAAGGCTACCAGCCTCTATTTTGTTAAAATATGAACACAAAACATACATCAGACGGACAGAAGGAAAAATAAACGACAGATGCAATGAATATACCAAATCATATCTGGACGTAGAATGAAAATCGAATTTTGAGATACACGTAATAGAAAACAGCCACGACCGCCAACAATACAAACAAAAAGCCCTGAAGGTGATCTCAATGCAGATCAAAACGTTGGGATGTTAAAGAAAATGTTTTTCTGAAACCTACATCAAACCAGGCAGCATCTCACGATTCCGGAATAATACAAACAAATATCAAACTTCTACACTACGCTCAAAATGGATAAAAAACGGATACACTAGAAAACTTGGAAACATATTAGCAAGCATAACACATCCAGACTAAAAAAAATCATAAATATACCAATGTACAAAAATTCACAAACATCATTCACACCTTTTCAAACATTACACAAATTAAAAATGTGTGTTGTTTGGTGACTTGATGATTATTTGGACCTTCAAAAATTAAAAAGCTAAAGGACGAAAAAAGAGACCTACTACAACGATCAAACAAACCCTCGACTTATTCCATGAGACACACGGACAACATTAAATCCCTCCAATACAACACTAAATAAAATAGCACTGAAGATGATCACTTCTAAAAAGAAAATGTTATTCTACAACTACACCAGGACGCATCTCACCATCTCCGAATAATCATCAATTAATCCAGACCATCCCGGTGCTAGCAACTAAAAATTCACTTTACAGCGATCAAAGAAACACTGAAGACGGCGAACTACCGAAACGTTCAACTGTGAAAAATCAGCGAGGAAGACGAAGATGATTAAGTAACTATCAAACAAGAGTTTTATCGCCCCGCAGTCCACATGAGGAAATTGTCACCAGAAAAAAGTATAGTTGTACGACGGTAAGACATTTAATTGTGGAGTTGTGCTTAATGCATTGTTAATCAAATTTGTCATCAAAAAACTTTTATTTGACTTGAGATATTAGTTGCGTAAAAAGCCATAGTTTTTTAGGTTTTTTCATTTTTTATTGGTATTTTTTAAACAAAGAGGAAGTTTATGGACTTCGTATGAGAAACATTGTGACATTAGTGTCGTTTTAGGTTTAGGCATATTTCATTGAGTTCCTCATTTTCAATTTGAAGTTGTGCATTTATCCATTTTATTTAACCTCAAGTTAAAAAAATCTATAAACTATATATACATGAAGATATTACAGTGGTAGAAAAGTACATATTTGCAAAATTCCAAGTTACATTCCTTACTGGTAGCTCCTACAATTTTTTAGGAGGGTTTACATAAAGGATCATTGGTATGACAATGATTTATATTCAACATGAGTTCATCAACTCGCAGAGCAACCAGTACGACCGACACACCCAGTAGGCTACATACTACTCTCAGGTCTGACACAGTTACTTATAGTGTCAACTAGTTCATTCGTTCATCCACACCAACCAATATTAAACAATTGGAACCAAAACAATAAAACGTAAAACTGTAATGATCTTCCTTTGTAAGTCATGTCAATTCTCACATGAATTTCCATTACCGTTTAAATAACATGTACATCATATGCTCATTATGATCTTCTATGCGCAATTTTATAGTGTTTTCCCTTGGTATTCTAGGGAAAATCCCGTCCATGTTCGGTTTCGAAGTATGTAAAGGTTTCCGACCTTTAACCGTTGAAATCGATCGGCGGTGAATATTTTATTTCTGGTTGATAGACTCGGTGTCATCTAATTTCCTCCTCCTATCACTCGCTCTCTCTTTCTTTCTTAATAACTCCGTGCCTGCCCACCTTATCTGAAAGTCCCTTCCATTAATCTAAGTGATATCCTTGGCCGAAAGTGAAAAAACACAGGTTTGCCCTTTCATTTAATTATGGTGTCTCCCTCTTTTCGGCGGTTTTAAATGAAGTGGGTTTTGAGGGAACCCTTCGTAAATAATTTCCTACCGTCAAGCCGAATATTTCCCGATCCCCCCCCCCCCAAGCCTTTATCTGTTTTTAAAGAAGAGTGGATGAGATTGAGAAATAGCCTCATGGAAATAAAAACGTCTCTCCTTCGAGTCGTCCTCGTTGAAAAGGGACCCTGCATGTTAATTTTATAGGTCCCAACCGATTTGAATCTGTTTAAGGCCGCTTCTGATATTATAAAAAGTCCAGCGTCGAGAGGGAGAGAACAAAAAAGGTCGGCTCGAAGAGAAGAAAGATAAAAAGCACAAGAAGGAATTTAGAAGAGATCCGTGGAATTAGTGAGTGAAATATGCAGGAGCGAGGTGGTGGTGTAGGGCGGTCGAACAGCTGAACGTCGGCATCATCACACGAGCCGGGGAAGGACCTAGGGGGGAAAAGAGAAAGACGAAAAAAGAAAAAGACTGAGAGAGAACGAGCCCATTCTTCCATTCTACAACACACTGCCCCTCTTATGCCCTCAACCGACGGCTACAAAACACATGGCGATTTGTAACCGAATCAAGCATCCACGGACGTAAAAAATTATTAACGGTCATTTTCCCCAGATAAAATTCAGCTGGACTGTAGCTGTAAATATAATTCACATCAACCGTTCAACCTGACGGTAAGATCGTCAAAACGGCTATAAAGATTTGAAAAAAGTTGACAAATTTGTCGAGGAGTGAAAGTTAGATATCGAGTCCTGAGGACAATAGCTACACACCTACCAACTTTAATAATAATAATAATAATAATAAATAATCCATATTTGCTTAGTGGTCATAATTCAACATATTAATTATACCAATTAATTAATCTTTTTATGTAAGGTTTTTCATTGAGATCAAAAATTGGTGCATCAAGTGGGATTCGAACTCAATACGCCTCTGCTCTAACCACATGATCTATCGAAGTCAAGCTCAAATGGTTTGAGCAGCGGCGTATTGAACGGAAAAGATATATGGTTCGAATCCCGCTCGTGGAACTAAATTTCATTTCAACTAAAAACTTAGATAAAACTAATAATTAATGGAATAAATATGAATAACTATCATTTTTGCTTTTTGGGCCAGCCTTCAAGGATATCGTACGAAGAGGCTGAAGTAATGTACTGTCAATTATATTTAGGGATGGCTAGGGGTTAGTTTTTTTTCTATCTAGGGTTCGCAATAGCAGAGGTCATATCAACACTCGGAGGGCCAGTGTTTTTGAGAGAAAAAAAACATCTGAAGGTAAGTATGCCGGGTACGATTGCAGGGCCGTTGGATTCGAACCCGGAACCTTTTCCTTACAATAATGAGGGATGTGTCAACGCCTAAACCGTTGCTGCCACCGACGCCCAGCCGTCAATTATATTATATTTTACGTTTTACAATTTTTTTATCAAAGTAAACGCAGAAAAAAGAAATGTAATACACAATATCAAGTGATTCATCTTCAGGGCTCAAAGTGTTTGTGTTCTGTGTGCCATTCTCGCGTGTCATGTTGAGAGTGCCTTCTCTTAAAGAAAATGTTTTTCAGAAACCTGCATCTCAAGATATCTGAATAGTTATCGATTAACGGTCACTAATCTTTTCATATTAATCAATATGTATAGGTAGGTAAAACATTTTTTTATTTTATTTTATTTTTTTATTTATTTATTTATTTATTTTTGCTGGGGCTTTCGACATCTTGGCCATTTCAGCCCCACGCTCAGTCTACATTCTATACACGTTCAAACACATCATTCATACGAATAAATACGTTCATACAATTAAACACATTCACACAGCACACTCATTCCGTTTGGTCGGTGGAGTACTTGATATTCCTCCACCGACCTACAATTAAACTAAGCTAGATTGGGGTCGATG